>JBCEWB010119400.1:0-11550 GCA_039654565.1 Peronia peronii
AACGTGCGTAACGTACACACGGGACCTCCGAAATATATTCGCCCTTATCTGAGAAGGCTAGACGTCGGGCTTACCTATCCACTGGAAGCCAGGGGACCGTTGAGTCATTGAAAAAATGCGGGTTTTCGATCTTCGTGTTCTGCCATCCCCCGATGCAGGACCCGCAAGTCAATCCCGGCCCGTTTGCTCCGTGAGCAGACGCCATACCACAGAGCCACTGCGTCCCCCTCTCCTGCTCTCCAGCTGAGCCCTCATATATATACTGGATCGACCCGAATTATTCGAACTGTGTCGAATGTGCTGGCGCCGGCACATGTGACACACCTCATGCACACAAGGTCTAACTAGACTCGTGTAGACCCTTCTCAAATACGTGTGTGCTAACCACGACCTTTGCTGCACACCACACATTTGCATGGGCCCAGCACACAATTACGATCAACTGAACATCGCTCACAACACACACTGGCATATACCCCGCATGCGTGATCATGATTCGTTACAACTGGTAACAACAATTTCTTGTATACAATAAATAATAGTGAGAATAGTGTCGACACTGCAAATTTTGGTAATCTTCTGACCTAGAAGAGCAGAGTATCCCACTAAAAGCATGTTGTCGGTCACTAGACGCACATTGGTCTACCTGCATACATGCTACTGCCCGTCTCATGATGGATTTCTCTTATCTCTTGTGGCACATTTTCTTTGTTAGTCTACAGTACAATATACAATGATATGTTGCAATATCATTAACAGTAACATTGCCAGTGCCAGTAGCCTACAACAGGCCTGCTGACCACATGCCCAGAAGATACATATACACATATATACATGTACATGTATCACATTTGCTATGTCGACATGCGCACAGTGAGTGTGTTCAAATGTGTTAAGCTATCTCCTACTGCTAGGCCTAGTTACGTCCCATTGAAATGCAATCTGTCTACCTTTGGGAGCAGACATCTCAATTTGCTCCTGTAGTGGGTATTGTCAACTAAAGGAAACGAATCAGCATCACCCAGAAGTTTGCCATTACCAACACAGTGAGTGTAAAATCAAAACCTAGCGCCAAGATGTGCTGCCTGAAATAATACACACCCAGTTGCATGTGCCGCCCATATGCGTTTACGGAAAAAGGAAGTAACCATATGAAAATTATATGTGTCACATTGAATATTTCTTGATAAATATCACTAACTTAAACTATTATTTCTTTCTAAACTGGCACAACGAGACACTGGGAATAACAAAAGATTTTCGTCAGAACACAACCTGGCCTTTTTTTGACAGTTTCACTAGTGTAATACTTCAAATGAATTGAGGCTAGACCTAGATTCTATTTTGCCTTGTTGCAAGTCAGTAGGAAACAGAGTCAAGAAACTTAATCATGGTGTAAGCAGGTTTTGAAGCAGTCATATCAATCCCCACTGCGCAACTTGCTGCCTTACATATAGGAGAATAGGGCAAGCTTACACATTGTTATGAGTGATACCACTCTTGCCTTACTTTTATGTTTTCAAGACATATACAAGACAAACAGGGAATAATACTTACTTGTAAAGCATAATATCAGCAGCTTGCAAGATGGGATAAGTTAACAATCCGACACTGGGATCTTTCACTTTTCCTTTCTTTTCCTTCAAATATAGAAGAACATATAGCAGAATTACTATAGTAAAAGAATACTGTGATCAGTTTGCACATCCATTTCAAGATCTAGCTAGATTTTCAATATAATCACTTATTTTTAACAGCTCAAATATGTACAGTGGAAGAGATTAATCATCTGTCACCTGTCTCAGACCCTAACTAAATGTGTAAACAATGCCTGTTCTTGTAACTATTTATAACAATACAGTGATCTCCGCCTAAGAGCCCATCACTGGGAGACAAAAAAAAAAAAAAGCAGGCGCTTGGGTAGATAGGCTCTTAGGCAGATTGGAAAGTTACGCAACCCGTCTCTCTCACTACACACTGTCTTCATTACTATGATCACTTGATTGTTACCATTAAAGATCTGCCTTTGTGAATAGGAACAGCTTTATCTTCTGTGTGCGTGTTATAATCAGATCTAACAACTCCTGATCTTACTTAACTCTAGAAGTGCGACCCAGCCTAAGGGTTACAACGCCCTGCAGCGTGCTTTGCCGAGCTTGTCAGTCTGGATCTCGGCGCCAGTGCTTAACTTCAGGGTGTTTGTTTTGACTATAGAGACTCCACCTTGGCTTCGGAGTGTCACAATGCAGGCCCAGATTGACCACCTTACTGATCAACGTCTTCCTCTAATCTCTCCCCTAACTCCACCCTTTCTTCACACGTTATATTTACATTAAGCCAATGGTAGGAGAAAGAGTTGTATTCACAAAGACATGTCATATGGGTGCCAATTGTATCACCCCACATCACACAGACCATTCCATTACAGATTTATTCATAACCTGATGTAACTGCTTGAACCAAACCACTTCACATAGGGGTGTATTTACATTCACATTATAGAATCTCAGCACAAACTACAAGCTATCATCCCTGTGACCACATGTAATTAGATTATTCTTGTTAGATCAGACGGCAAATGATGACAGAACAGCAGAGATTACAAAGAAATAATACAAGTGATCTAATGATGGCACGGAGTGAGAGCATAAGAGAGCTATCTGATATATAAACTAATAGATACATTGGTTACTTTAGCTTTCATTCATAGCATTATAGCTCATTTGTACTCTCAACAGCTGGATCGCCAGTCAATATGAAACTTGTTGAGTGGGTCAAGTGGTGAGGGGAGTCTGTGTTATTATTCATTCTGGAATAAACAAAGGGACTGCATGTATTTGATACTCTCTTGCATCATACATGTAGTTTCTTTTGATTGCACTTTCAGACCACTTGAGAAGACTTGAGTGGGCCATGTGGCCTTTGATTTCTGTTCTTCTCTTCTATTTAAGAGGATTTCATCTTTTGGCATGGAATTTCTCACTGTTCTGTTAGATAAAGTTTCCTTTACCTTTTGAAGGAGTGTCTGTTGAGCTATGCATAGCTATTATGGCAATAATTTGACAAAACGGCAGCCGAGAAACTCCAAGATTAAATGACATGGTGAGGAACATCACAATGAGGAGCCTCCACGTGTAAACATGGTTGCCGCATGCAGGGCTTTGCTTTACCTGTCGTATAAATACGTGCTTCGCACTTCTTGGGTTAAATATAATTTTATCAATAATGCCCTGCGTTTAAAAGCCAAATAAGTTTTCACATAACAGTATTGATTGAAAACATGATACTGCTATGATACCCTATAGACAATTGCACGAATAACTCAAATGTTTAAAAATTAGCCAGACCAACTGAAGTATGAAAACAATTGTCCAGCTGGAGGTAGTAGTAGTCGGTTCCTTTAGGCTTTTCAGTCTTTTGGATAAGACTATCTCAGCTGTTATTGTGATCCTGTCGGGCCATGCGTGGCGAAGATTGTCAGCTCTTCTGTGTCTGTGCAGCCATCCATCCAAATGTCCTTAGGAACAACTTAAAATGGCCAAAATGTAAAAATGGGCTTAAAGCCTTTACTATTTTACTTTTAATTTGTTGTTGTCTGCCTTCCCCTAGATGAGAGCATGGAAAAAAAAAAAATCCTCTTGAAACAAGAAGCATATATAACTTTACTACAATAACACCTATCCATGTGGGGAGCGGCAGGAGGAGAATGGTTTTCTCCCCGCTGCCGCGTACTTCATGGCCAGTAGGAGGCTAAACTTACACCTCCTTATATACAGAGCCAATCACAGGTGCTGTCCCACGTGTTGTCAAAGAAATGCTTATGGGCTAGTCCACAGTGTGTCCTGATCACGCAGTTATTCATCAACCACCACTTCCACTCCTTTGACTGAATACCCGTTCCCTCCAACCTCACACCCATTTTACTGCACATCTAACATTGTGCAAGTGGACAATCTGATGTGAAATTACACCATAAGTACTTGCATGTCTTGGCCTGACACCAGGCTTCTAGGCAGATTTTTTGTTGGGAGCAGGTTCTTATAGGGGTAAATTATAGAGAAAAAAATTCTGTTTCGCAGCAGAAGTAAGTTCTTGGGCTGACCGGGCTCTTAAGTGGTGTGTTCTTAGGTGGGGACCGCTGATGTTGAAATTTTAACATACAGTGGACTACGGATGAGTTGATGCTGGTGGGGCAGTAAAAATAAGATCGACTCATCTGTAGTTGGACTCACCCGTATCTCACTAAAGACTACAAAACTAAAACTAGGCACTACTTAAGTACTTATCTGTAATGACCTATTATCGTTCATTATAATGGTTACTTCCTCTTACGCCTTCTTTCATCGGGCATCAAATTTGATCTCTTCCACTCATTTTCAGTGAGATCTATCTAGCTTTCCATTGAATTTTAACATATTAATTTATTATCAACACCCATTGTCATCGGCCGTTTAACTTAAGTTTCACTGTCATGTCAACTGACAATATCCACCGCTCCCAACCGTGCCTCCTGAACACTCAGCTCAACATGACTGCCGCAGACAGTTTCGTCGCCCTCCAGCACTCCTCCCACTGCTTCATGGTATGAAACACTGTACATGTATTACATCCCATAGTACAGATTTTTCAAGATGATAAACATTACATGTGATGAATCTATCTGCGGGCAGGAAAGGTGCAGTACCTCACTGTTCTCATCTTGACCACAATAGCTTAGTGAAAAAAATGTAATTAGTTCTAGTGTCGGCCAAATCATGAGCTATAAAATAAGAGAATTGGGAGGGGGGGTGAGGAGCGTGGAGGATTTTTAAAAAAAAAAAATCCTTGCCACCTGCTAGTCTGGCGAGCAAGTTCACCGCAATGAGAAGAACAAGGGCTTACTCCCACATCCATGTGTGAACCACAGCGCGGCTAGAGAATTCCCCCACGTCAAAGACAACTGCTGACACTACATTTCATACTCTCTTATGCAAATTTGCATCACTCTTTCGCAGTGGGGATGGGGTGTGCAGTGTGAGTACAAAGTATCCACCACTAGACAGGGGAGACTGTAAGTGAGGTGTGAAAAGAAGGAGGAGACAATGGCCGGTCGGCCTCCGATCACATAACCTGTTTGTGAATCAGCCTGACACTACTGACAGTTATGTTATAGTTAACTGACAGTCATGCTATAGTGTGATGGGAGGAGCATAAATGTGTTGAGATGAAGTACCACGCAAGCTGAGAATACATGTAGTTGCATCAACTCAAGTGTTGCTTTTTTCTTTGATCTTATAAGGACGGGGACAGGAGAAAAAGATCGACAATAGTGAATATGGATGAATCAATGTTGATTCATCAGTTTGATTTTTAGTAAATTAAGGAAGCGCCAGGACCTGTTCCATGAAAAAAGATTAACGCATCTGAAAGTTGACTCATCAGGATTCGACTCACGTGTAGTTGACTGTAATTCATTCCTGTAGTTTATATAAATGGTGTCTAGCTCAATCTTTTTTAATTCTTTTTTTTTTTCTTACAAAGATCTTAAAAGCTTGCTCTCTACCTATTTTTTAAAGAAACAAAATTCAACACAGCAAACAATGAATTGAATGTCATCATATCTCACTTTCCACTGAGGCAATCTTTGCAGTCTTGGAACTGTGCATAAGCAAGACAAAATCCATGCTAGCTCTGTATGACTTGATACCTGTTGCAAATCAATGGTAACTAAATGTAAAGTCACAGAAAATTTGTTATTGCCATATGATGATATATTCTCTACAACATAAATCAAACAGAAATTAATTGGGGGAAAAAAAAAATCATGTACGCAAAACTCGATATGGTAAGGGAACTGAAAATGTGTTTGAGGTCTCTCTCATTCGAATTATGTGTGAAATGCTTAAGTAAAGGAAAAAAAACATAAGCATCATAGTCCAAACCTCATGTACAGACAAACTAGATATTTTTCTCCTATGATGACTGTCTTCAAGCTGATATTGATGTTGTTATGTTCTCTTCATGAATATCATGGGTGCAAACCTATACAAACACCTCGAGAACATTACTGAATTAGATATTTATGTCACTAGCTTAAATTACAAGAGATTGTAATAATGAATGAAAATGATACAGATATGCAACAAGAGCAAACAAGCAGACTTGCAACCTATTTATACAATTTTTGATTAGACTGTAAACTAATCATCAAATATAAAAAGTACTAGCCAAAAACTAAGAATCTCTTTTACTGGGTAATGTATATCACATGGATCTACGTACAGCTGATTGTTGAAAGAGTATTATTTTGTCTGGGTCAATGCCACAAGCCAAAAGACAAGCAGTCATATCTAGGATGTTTCTCCTGTGAAAAAAAGAGATTCTTTGTTGCATAAGTTATGACCTAAACGGATTTTTTTCTAACTGAAATCCATGTTTAATATGAGATAGGAATCCATACAAATACAGCCAGATCAGTTCACAATATCCACAGTCATAAAAACATCTCTGATTTGATATTGCATGCAAGTCAATCACTGCTTACTATCTCCTTTAGATTTACAGTGAGATGTTCCTGACAAAAGCGTGTGATGAGATAAAACTTTATTGTTACAATATTTTTGCACATAGCATGGCATCTGTATGTTCTGATATTCAATCAAATCAATGTATAACAGTCTGAAAACAACATACTGTACTGTCCACACTTCTTGTGAGGATTCATTTCCTTTTGTGGCAAATAGAGTTACTCTCTGTTCATGAATAATCCCACTTCAGATGCATGAATTACATGGAAAAGAAACTGGTTTTCAAAAAGATATATATAACAGCTCACCTCAAGTGCTCCTCATTTTGAGGCAAGGTGATGGAATGGAGATCAACAATGCTCAGAAGCATATTGTTTGAATATCTCCTCTGAAGTTGTACCCAGTTATTGATGGCCCCTCCGTAATTCCCAATGTGAGGGATTCCTGTTGGCTGAATACCAGAGAATACTCTGGGTTCTGCTTCTGGCACTTGATCTGATACATCCTAAGGACAAAAAAAAAGAACAACAAAAACTAAAATTGAAAATAAAGTTCACTCTGATATTGACAGCTGATAGATCTAAACAGTATTTAATACACATATTTATATATGTATAAGTACATGTATATATGTACATGTATTATAAATTCTTATTTTATTTCTCAAGAGAACATGATGCTTTTTATATTTCATAGATTCCACACATACAGGTTTCATCTTTCTGTTTTTTGTTTTTGTTTGTTTCTTTTGTGGTAGATCAGTAGATGCCAATTTAAATTAAAAATTGGGCTAAGACAATTATACCAGGTAAATAAGAAATAAAGTCCGCAGGGCTTTGTAGGTAGAGGAGGGAAAAATAGAGTGGGAGATAGGGACACTAGGGACTTGTACAAACCAAAACAAGAGTAGCAAGGGACCCATGAGTGACCAAAACTTTTTTTTCTTTTAAAGGGAATTTTTTGTCTTTTTTTTTTAGACAAAAATTGGTCGAGATAACCTCCACTAGGAGGTTGAAAGACAGATTACAGAACGTAACCTAACCCACGACAATTGCCTCTGTTCTAGTTTACCTCTGTGTTCTCGATACATAATTATATGTACTTCAAAAATATGCTTCTATCTGTTTCAGAACCACATATATTTTAAAGCAACAATTTGTATATATGTAAAAAGATGATAGATCAAGATATTTAGAAAAATAAAAAAAACACACTTTGAAAAAAAAAAAATGGAAATAAGATTTTGTAGACGTTCAAACAGATAATGAATGCAATCCAGCTAAACTAGCTAATGAAAAAGGAAGTCAGACCTGCCATGCTGGTTCCAGATACTAAACATGAAAAGCAATACAGTGCAACTCAACTATAAAATTGTGATCATCATCTTTCTGTGTACGTTCGCGTAGTGATCATGGGAGAAAGTAGATAAGCGCGGACCAGCTCTTGACATATCGGTACAGGCTCTAAAAAGAACCACAGGAGTGCATTCAAATAGGAAGTGATAGAAAGCTTTTGTGATAGACTAGAATAAGTTTAGATTTCTTTTTGTTTGTTTTCTTTGTTTTCTTTTTCATTGTGACCTGTATAGAATTAGTCTCGTATTTTGTAGAATAGAATAGGGCCCACATTGTAGGTAGAGTAAATAGGATCGCACGCGAGGGCCATACTGAACCAAAAGCAGTGTTTTCCAAGGATCACCAGGCAAAGAGGATTTCCAAAAACACGAAAGCTGATTTTTATATTCTCAAATCTAATCAAATAAATTTAGGATACAATAATGACATAAAGGAGGAATTGACGAATTCAGGTCAACCTGACATAGTGAGTCAGGATTGATCGAGAAGAGTCAAAGACTCATGCAATCAAAGAAATTATTGAAAGTAAAGTATAGTAAAATATTGTATACACATTTCTACAAATATTGTATATTATTGTATTTTTTATTTCTACCTATTAAAATCTCTATACATATGAGGATTGCATCATTGAAATACAAAATAAATAACTAGTAAGGGATCTAGAGAGCCCACAACAATCAGAATTTCCAAAGCAATATTCCCAATATTAAAAGTAGAGAATATCTGCAGACTGCGGAAGGCCAAGAATTCACATTCAACAACATAAAATACAAATAATACAAAAAAATTTTTTAGCACCAAATAAAAGTAAAAGAAGTAGGGCATAGATAGGGACCAATAAGGACTAATATAAAAAATCTCCAGGAAGCCCAAAACAAAGAAGATGTAGATAAAGGAAAATACAGTAAAGGAAAAAGCATGTGGAAGTCCTAGACAAGTAGGCGAGATACGAAAAATAAAGATAGACCATGAGGGCGCAGGTAAACCATGAGGGAGGGCAGAGAAAGAGAGGCCCAGTAAGGAAGAGAAAGACAATGGGCGCAGATAGACCGGGGGACAAAGAAACAAAGATGCATGTAAGAATGACTAGGTAAACAGGTAGGAAAGCGGAGAAAGAAAATTAGAAAGAGGCCCAGTACGGAGGGGAGAAGAAAGAAAGACAGCAGGAGAGGAGGAGGGGGGAGGAGAAAATGACGGGAAATAGGGAATGATGGACCCCAGTGAGAAGAAAGACCTACAACAACAAGGGAAATATTCCACTGGCGAGTCTATCAAACTCACCAAAAGAAAATAAGAAAGGAGGACAAATGTACGCAAAAGTAGTAGTGGGGGAGATAGAGGGAAACAAACAAAATGAAATAAAAAACCCCGAGACACCCACCACAAGACCCAAACCAGCGACAAAAAAAAAAACCCAAGTAGAAAAAGAAATGCTTATGCTCAAACAGCACAACACGGGTCAGGCGCACATCAACAGCCTATAACCCACACAAATAAAAGACATGCTGGAGCATAAATTGGGAATGGAGGATTCAGTGGGATAAAAAGAGCCAAAAAAGATAATGTGGGTAGAAGTAAACAAATCATAGGAAACAACAAAAATAATAGATCAGATCCAAAATGATGGAGAAATAATAATAGACCTACCCCGCGACATCAGAGTAGCCGTAAAATGGCATGACCAATGACAACAGATCGCGGCGATCAATGAATCCCCATCTATGTGGGAGTGGGGAAGGTACTGGAGACCCTCAGGATACATTACCAAGTCACAATACACGAAGCATACAGGGTCATCCACAAGACCGGGGCCCCAACAAAAACAATTAAAATGTACATTGTAAATAATAACACCAAAGAAATTGGGGAAATGAGACATGGGCGGCTTCGCTTTCCCGTACAACAGTATCAGACAAGCAATCCCCTACCACCAGGGACAAAGAAAAGACTGGGACCTGCCCCACCCCGCGCCACAAACAAACAATATGCGTGGGCATGTAGATAGTAGAACAGAGGCAGAGCAAACGCAAAGAGGGAGAGGGGAGGACCGCATGCGAGTAAACGCAAGAGTAGAACAAACAAGAAGTGAGGCAAAAAGAACCAGCCCCAAAAGAAATCAGATGGAAGAGGAGAGAGATAATAGACTAGAAGAAACATTAAGACAAATTCAACAGGCCAGAGAAGGATTAGCAAACGACATCCAACAAATAGAAAAAGACAGAAGAAATGAGAAACGAATTCAAATTACTAATTGAAGAGGTGAGGGAACTGAGAAGAGATCTAACTAAAATGAAACAATGGGCGGGGAAATACAACAATAGAGTAGGTAGGATGACCGAAACATTACAAACAAGAGAGCAAGTCCTAATTAGAAGAGAATTGATAAACATGGTGCAAAGGCACGCCGGTCAGATCACAGACGAATACCTGCAAAGAGCAAGGCTAGGGTAGGAACAAGAAAAACTGCTGAGGCCCGTGAAACAAAACAAAACATAGATCTTAAATAAGAATGATAATGGAACTGTGGGAGAAGAGGAGGACTGGAGACATAGAAAAAGTAGTTCAAGAAGCAACAAGAGGAGAGGAATTCATAGCCTGCATTCAGGAAATGAACTTAAAACCAGGCAAAAATATTTGGATAAAGACACAAACATCGTCCAAAATGACAGAACAGGTAACAGGGGAGGAGGATTAATAACAGCAGTACATAAGAACATACACATAAAGAACCACAGGGAAATCAAAATGGAAAACGTAGGAGGACAGTGGGTGGACACTAAGAATTTCAGAATTATTAATATATCTAAAGGACAACCAAAAGAAGGAGACATTACTGAAATTAAGAAGATAATGGGCAAAGAAACAATCCTATTGGGAGACTTAAACTATCACAACCCACTACCGAGAGGTAACACCAAGGATAGGGGAGCAAAATTAATAGAGGAATTCATCAAAGAAAAAGACCTTATATTATTAAACATGGGAACAATTACAAGACTAGGAAGCAGGACAGAAAGAGATACAGCAATAGACCTGACAATAACAACACAGGAGGGGCAGAGTGGTACACAATTAAAGACACACCATTGGATCACCTGCCAATAATAACTAAACTATTAACCAACTATAGGAGTACAATAACAGTAGTATCTATAGAAAAAGAATAACTAAAAACACATACAAGAAGACAAACTGGATAAAGTACAAAGAAATAATACCACAGTCTCTGCCTAAGAACCCAGTCATCAGGAGACAAAAAAAGTGGGCTCTTAGGCGGACGGGATCTTAGGCGGATTGAAAAGTTACGCAACCCGTCTCACCACAGATTGTCTTCAGTACAATAATTAGTTGATTGTTACCGTTAGTTAAAGATTTATCTATGCGAATAAGTACAGCCTTCTTCCCTGTGTAGTGTTAGAATTAGATATAGCAATTCCTGATCTTTTTTAGCATATAATTTACATCACTACTGGCCAGCGTTTAAACGTCAAATGAGTTTTCACATAACAGTATCATTGTTGAAAACATGATATTGCTATGCTACCATACGGGTAATCGTACGGGTGACTCAAGTGTTTACAGACCAACCGAAGTAGCAAAACAACTGAGCAGTCAGGAGGCTAAACTTACTCCTCCTTATCCACAGAGCCAATCACAAGTGCTGTCCCATGTGTTGTCAAACAAAG
>JBCEWB010119411.1:0-11550 GCA_039654565.1 Peronia peronii
ATGAATGAGTGCTGCGAGATTGCACTAGACCGAGAAAGATGGCGTGTCATGACCTTCAACCTCTTTGTAGAGACGGAACCGAAGGAATGAATGAATGAATGACTGAATGAATGAATTTTCCCTCATCACTTCCGGCACCATTTATCTCAGCAGCTCACCATGACCGATGGTCGCTCAGTTGTTGCGCCATACCCCGATCTCACATGCACTCACAAACCAGGAAGTGATGAATCAAGAATCTGTCATGAAAAGACGGAGTATTTTGTGTGTTGATTTGCTCCTGAGGTGCGACAACTGAAGACCTGAGAGCCCAGAATAAAATGCACGAAACACAGAAGGGAACAAGAGTTTGGAGATGGATCATGTATTTCCAGAATTTCAAAATCCTGGAGGAAAAAAAAAAACGCGAGGAAGAATTATGGATGGCTGGGGTGGAGGGAAAAAAATGGTCAAGTACTGCCACACTGGTAAAAAACTTGAAAATAAGGGAATATAACACCAGACGAGCCCCCGCGCGGGCCCGGGGTTTATAAGAAGGTTCTCTGCTCCCATCTGCAGGTGGTGTAAGCCCATGGGATGTCACCCATGGAGTGTCATCCTCGACGTTCCAGGGGAGACATCTCTTCTCCTTCTCCTTGCTACTGTCTTCTGTCCCGCTTTCTTTCCTCTCTTCTTCTTGACATGTAAACGTATCTAGCCGTGTTTGACACAATATAGCCGTAATCGTACTGTTGTGTCGTTAAACCCCAATACAAACAAACAAACACCAGACGACACGAAGCAAGGAAATAAATAGAAAACTAGGGACGGTAGTGATTGGACTGTGAAAATCTGGATGGTTTGCTGCAGAATGATCAATGCTCAGAGTATGTCCAGAAGGGAACATAGATGTAATCAGCGGGTTTGATGTTCTCCGGAGCGCTATCAGTTAGCTCTGGTGAAGTTACAATACATTGTTGCCATCATGTTCGATTCCGAGAAAAAGTTGACTTTGTGAATGAAGATGACGTAAGATTATTCTACTTCAGGATGAAATTTGCGACGCTTTGAATTCTGCAGGAATATGACGGAAAAACAGTTTCTCAGTCAGATTCAGAGGCTGACACAAAGTAAGACAATCAAAGAGGTAACAATGATGGCGGTCTGATCTATCTAAAGATGAGTAAACTAGTCAAACAGTTTCTCCAGTAAACTCGTAAATTTCACTCATATCCTATTCATCCAACCGTTCCTCCTTATGCAATCGCTCTTACTTCATTCCTCATAGCTAAACGTGAACTTTTCGTATGTCAAGAAATTGCTTGTGGGAGACTAAAACGTTAACACTAGCACAAACGTTAACCAATGTCTGCTTTCTCACTTGTGAACTCTCCAAGTGCCAAATATGCCCAATCAGTTAGCAACTGTTGGTCTTCCCAAATATGTAAATAGCATGGGGCGGCTGTGTGGTACTCATGGAATTTGTAAGACCTTACAGGTAAACTCGAGGATTGAATGTGACTGTTTGCCATTTCTTGAAGAGCTGCGATCACTGTTGTTCTCTGTGACCTCTTTCTACTTCTATGAGTCTCATTTCACACCCTTGAAAGATTTAATGGACTCATCTGTATTGGCGCATTAACTCAAATGAGACAATGGTGACCACACACACACACACACACACACACACACACACACACACATGCACATACACACACACACAGAGATAGGCGAGAATGTAAAACAGGTGGCGATTTGTGAGAAGGGATGGGCGCAAGATAAAGGCAACAGTTGTTGTAAGAGGGTATGCCATTATCGCTGGTATTTTTACAGCTTCTATCTTCAGATGCCGCTGATTACGTCGATCCAGAATAGGATATAAGGTTAACCCTACAGGCCTGGTGTAAAGAGGCTGATCCGCTCCAACGGTGGATTTCTATACTTTCTACAAATACGTCATATCAGCTTTTCCTGGTTAGAACGAAGTTCATGTTACGCAATATTGTTAGACTGATACGGATTTGAGCGCCTTACAAACAGCCGCTTTGTTTGCTTCACAGGAAGATGAGATGGTGTATAAATGTCTCTTCTGGGTCAGTCAGGTAATAATGGATTGTAGAGCGCCTAGAGTCTGCGCGTGTAAGGAGATAAAGCGTTATATAAATGCTACTAATATTATTATTATATTGCCTTCTCGGCCTATAATATCATTTTTTTTTTTCAAAACCACAAACATTTCACCCTTCTTGCATAACATTCAGCGGGAATTACTGATGGTTACATGGTCAAAATTCTGAGCATTTCACAGTGTGATCCAGAATAAAGTTAAAAACGAATCTCTTTAATTCATTCCAGTACGCCTAGTTCAATACGGACCCAGTCCGCGCCACCGGTTCACGGCGCGTTATTTATTGATGAGAACAGATAGCTTCTGTTAAAAAGATTTCAGATTTCTACCAATGCTGTAAATAATTTAACCTTGTCCGGCAGAGTTATTCTGTCATAAACACCCTGAGATAGATATAAAAACGAGTCTTTGCCCATCTACACAACAAAATTTCCAAATTTCAAATTTCTGCGCACAAAAAAACCTTCTCACCAAACTGGCCACGTCCCTAAACCTTACTTTCTTGGGATCTAAAGACTACACAATAATAACAATAATAATAATAATAATAATATAACATACAGCATTCAATGGGAGATTGTTTCGCAGATTATCAGCCCCCTCCCAAAAGAGGTACTCGTTTAACGGGAGATCATTTTAGCCAGCCCTATTACTTCCCTTTGATGTGTTTAGCAAGCAATGCAAAGAGGAAAAAATCCTTTTACTTCTTGTCATTCGAAAGACTGATCGCCAAAGAATTTGATAAAATTATAACAATAAGAAGAAAACATTCTCTTTACATCATTTTTTTTTTTTTTTTTGGAATTTTTCATGGTGTATGTTTCAAGTAAAGGGCGCAAAAGTGATTTTTTTCCCCTCTTTATACTGTTTGTTCAATCCCTTTTTGTCAGGTAAAGGGAAATAATAGGACTGAACACAACGACCTTCCACCGATAAAGGACAGGACAAGTGAAACTACTCACCGCAGTCAAAGTAGAGTTACTCTACTATCTTTGACCATGGCGGACATTGAACACCATCCTAATCAAAGCTAAGACAGCCGCCAAAATCACATGCTGAAAGGCTAAAGAACACAGGAACAAAAAGATTTATGCAAACAATGTCAAAATGTTTACCTACATCATCACATCAAACTGAACATCAGAATGGGTAGATTTTCAACACAAAAGACTGAATATGGGATCAAGAAGATGTTAGGTTGTTACTTTTATCGGTTGACGTGAATCTTATTTTATTTAATTTTTTTCTTGTTACGCAAAAAACGGTGGTTAACCCTCTAGAGCCCAGTGGTGCAGATACGGTAGTTATTGCTGAAAGACTATTGAATGCAGCTGACAAAAATCTTCGGATGAGTTCTGCAAAGCAAATAAAAAAGACAGATTTTAACGTTTTACTCAGCCTTAAACTGTTATGAATGTCCCTAAGCAGTTTTTGATAATGACAAGAACAGACCAGATAGATGAAGTCCTGACAACAGTTGCCAGTATTCTCTGGGTTCTAGAGGCTTAAGTTACTATGTCAAAAAATAAAACAAACAAACAAACAGAAAAGCCAGAAACAAAAACAGTAACAAAACCGACAATGTCAGCAACACAATATTAGAAACTGCATCATTTTAATTATCTCAAAGCGTTTTTTTATACTTGTTTCTGCGTGTTTGTTTG
Source organism: Peronia peronii (assembly GCA_039654565.1). Lineage (NCBI taxonomy): Eukaryota > Metazoa > Mollusca > Gastropoda > Systellommatophora > Onchidiidae > Peronia > Peronia peronii. The sequence continues at coordinate 3,772 of JBCEWB010119411.1, forward strand.
TTTGCGGATCAGGTCGTGGTAATTACATCCGTCCTTTAATCTGTCCGTGGGCTGGGGATAGATTGCACAATAACATCCAGACTGGATACATTTTTATTTGTTGCTTTTTGTAGAAAAGGTTACATTTCAGTTACATAATATTAATTATATACATGACTTGTCCTTTTTCTTCCACCCTTCTCATCATCATCGCCCCTCGACGCCTCCTCAGCCATTACAAAATGTTCCAGTCATGTCCAACTGTTCAAATCAACGAGTCTGTCGGCTTTATCGGTCCGTTTTGATTGATATCATCACAGAACCTTTACAAAATCTGTATGCTGAAACGCAACGAGACAAAACGAAGCAAAGCAAAACAAAACAAAAACAAAATAAACAAAAACTGAATCATGAATTCCGAAAGAAGAAGTGATTTTATCTCCTGTATATTTGATCTTCCTAGATGATATGTGTGAGAATGGATATAATTATATTTATCTTTATCTGTTGATAGACTGATGGCATAATACAAGTATATTATTATTCCATTATCCCAGTCTACTGAACTTCAAGGTAACCAAACGGTATTACGTACTTTCACTGTGGTAGAAAAGTCAAAGAACATAACTGATCACCACAGAAAATGGGGGTAAATATAACTTCGAAATGATAACATAGGTAAACGACAGAATAAAGAATAGGACCCCACAAGCCCATGACGTGAATTGTCTTCCTGATTATATATAATGGGACAAACAATAAAAAGATCTAGAACAAAGAACCAGGTCGTGACCTGTCTATTGGCCCCACAAGGAATTGAGGGCATTAGACGTGAATGACGTCCGAGCCATCTGTGTGGTAACGACGCTGTGTGTCTGCGTGAGCAGTGACAAATGAGTCGTGACAGACTGCAGGATGTGGTGGAGAGAATTAAGATATCTGAAGAGAGAGAGAGGGAGAAAGATAGAGAAAGAAAGTGAGAGAGACTGCATGGATTGGTGGAGAGAATTAAAATATCGGAAGTGACAGAGGGGGGAGAGACAGAACGAGAGAGAGTGAGGGAAAGAAGGAGGGAGGAAGGAAGACACAGGGAAAGTGAGATCGAGAGCGAGGCTGAGAGAAAAAAGAGAACGTGTCTGAGACTATGATAGAAGGTCATGAACCTTTGTCCGTTGTTTACATCATCACCTTCAACACTTTAAAGAGATTACAAAATTTGTTTTCTTTGAATCCTGAATTATATAAGTTCACAATTTGACAAAAGATAAAAATAAGATAAATAAAAACCTCCTATGAGTCAGAGAAAGGAAGATATGAATTTAAAAAGTATTGAATGTGATGACGTAAACAACATTATATATATGTGTGTGTGTGTATGTCTGCGTGTTGGAGAGGGGGAAGAGAGAGAAATAAACTGAGAGACAGAGAAAAACAGAAGGAGGCAGATATAAAGATAAAGAGTGATTGACAGAGGTCGGATTCTTAATATCGCACATCGGTATGAACTATACTTTATGACAGACAGACAGACACAGGCAGACAGACAGACAGACAGACAGACGGACAGACAAAGAGACAAACAGACAGCAAACAGGTAGACACACATACATAAAGACCCTCAGCACCTGACCTCGAGGATACCGGAGACTACATTCTTGCACTTTGATACAGTAATCAATCTGTCACTCAGAAGGCCAAGCATTGTCCTAAACCTACGAGATATTCCTAGCTCATCATGTCGCTGATGTTTATAGCTGAGACATCAGGTCAGTGGCTCTCCTCCGTGGGGGCCCGGGGTTTATAAGTAGGTTCTCTGCTCCCTCCTGCAGGTGGTGTAAACCCGCCGTCGGTGGAGTGTCTCCCATGGAGTGCCATTCTCGACATTCCAGGAGAGACATCTCTTCTCTCTCTCTCTCTCTCTCTCCTTGCTCCTGTCTTCCGTCCCGCTCTCTTTCTTTTCTTCTTGACGTATAAACCTATCGTACTGTGTTTGACGCAATATAGCCGTAATCGAGCTGATGTGTCGTTAAACCCCAACACAAACAAACAAAACAAACAGGCCAATGGCTCCTCTGTTGGACAAGACAGATCATCTTTCACGAACTGGGCCACAACCATCTGACTGGCACCACTGTTGTTCATAAATAGAAAAGGCGAGAATGGCAGGTCTATATCCGTGAAAAAATGACGAGCGGACAGCACGTCTCCGCTGAAAACAGAGCTCACCAGTGCATGAGGTGATGGACGGTCGACAGCAGATGGTCAGACACTGAGATGGCGATACCAAAGATGGTATCGTATGGCGAGTCACACAAATAAATAGGTATTTACCCCGTCTCTCTCTCCCCCACTGAGTCCTTCACCCATTCACTGATTCGCTTACTCACTCACTCATTTTTTCTCTCTTTTTCTAACTCAGTCGCTTACCGACCTACTCACTCCATCATTCCCTTACTCAGTCACTCATTCATTCATCTAATCTCTCTCTGTCTCCCTTACTCAATCACTCATTCACTCACCTAACCACTCATTCACTCATTCACTCCCACTCATTCATTCCCTCTCTCATTCACTCATTGGCTCATTCACTCACCCACTTTCACTCATTCACTCTCTCCCTCAATCACTCACTCACTCAGTCACTCACTCACTCACTCTCACTCACTCACTCACTCACTCATTCACTCTCACTCACTCACTCTCACTCACTCACTCATTCACTCACTCATTCACTCACTCACTCACTCACTCATTCACTCAGTCACTCTCACTCACTAACTCACTGATTCACTCACTCACTGATTCACTCCCTCACTCCATGAACAAGCAGAATATTATGGCCTAAAGCCAGTAAATATAGTGCAAAATAACTCAACACTTGCTATTATGCAGCCGTGCACCACATTGCGCCGTACGTCAAGATCCACGGCTGCTTGAAGTGTAAAACGAAATCACTCTAATGCTTGAAAGTATCAAGTTTCTGGCACAGTAATCCCGCTGTCTCTTCTTGTCTGCAAACCAGATCCCCTAACAGGGTGGCTGGATTGATACCTTCGGCGTTACACGGCTTTGCTTGCTATCAAATCAGTTTCCAAAAATTCTGTCGGAGCTAAAAATTTCCCGTTGTTAAGAGTTCAGGATCTACTCTTACAAAAAGCGGTGACTAAGGCTAAAATAAATGAAGCCCTGAGAACGGTAAGTACTTAAGTCATATTTTCACAGATTTTGAACCAAGAGCCTAAACGAAACAAAAAAACAAACAAAATGTCAGTGAAAGCATAATTGTCAAGACTGCAGGTCTAAGCATCTAATCATTATACAACAGAATAGCTAATGTAACTAGAATAATGATCTCAAATAATAATAATAATAATATCTTTTCAAATTCAATTCTGTCAAAATGGATTTGAGTTCTTTTCATTCCAAGATCTTCAAAGTAATGTATCTCCGATAAAATTCGGGGTGGTGCCCAGGGCTCAAGAGCGTGGATTACACAGGTAGCCATTATCTGCCTATCCAAGGCCGAGGGAGATGGCGAATGAGAAAAGCCATACCGAGTGCAGTACTGCAGGTCCAGCAGGCCCAGACTCCACCAGCACTGCGCTATTGCTGTTTATTTACCGGAGATGGAGATGGAGAGCTGAGTGTGCTAATGATGATGGACGTTGTCCAGACTGATCAGTTTCCGTGTCCATCCATCCACAAAACGCCGCAAGTCAACTCTGGAGGCTTCAGGAGGTCGGTTTGCTTAAAGACGAGCTCAACTGTGAGTGCCTCCAATGGATTTGTCGGGGTAGTGACAGCTTGTAAAGCATTTATACAGTACAGGAATACGTGTTACATAAATTAAATGTCCTCTATTAGCATCAACATCATTATCATTATTGTTATTATTAACACACGCTCTTCACATGAATTATATTTACGTTTCCCATAATATACAGTAAAAAAAAAACATACTTTGTCATTATTCCTTTCGGTCCTAATTATTATCATTTTTTTATATATATATAAAAAGTATCATAATAGAAAGCACTGGATTTACGATGGTTCCTTCTGACACTTTCAGGGTGAAAGTTTAGATGTTTTAACAAATGGCACTGTAGAACAATGTGAAACATGACAGAATTAATGAAGCTGGCAGAAAATAAGTCCTGTATCTTTCTGTATCAATCTCGAGATATTAGACATTTGAGAAATATTTTTTTGAGCACAGTAAGACTGCAAACCAACCAACAAAAGGGTCTCTTAATGCTACTAAGGATAATGTATTCACTGTAAACCTCACTGTTTCCTGTGAAGACTTTCATCTCTACGATAGTTTGCTTGTCTGTAAAATGATTCTTCTTACTGTCTGACGGCCTGTCTATCCATCTGTATCTGTAAGTTTGTTACCTCCTTATTGACGATCTGTGAACTGCTCCACTTCTTGCATATATGTCCCTCTCCTTCTGAGATATCCATCACTATCCTGGTTTATCTGTCTGTATTATCGTCTGTCTATCCATGTCTTTATCTGTCTGTTATCTCCTTGTCTGACTATGCACTACTGCTCTTCCAACTGCCTGTATCTGTACTGCCTATCTGCCACCCCTCCCCCCACCCCCACCATCCCAAACCTACTTCCCATGCATATTTTTGTGTGTGGGCTCCCGAGGGGGTAAAGACTTGAGAAACTGACATAAACCAGGTACCCAGGACCCTGTTGAGATTGGGCTGTTGCAGTGGCTGCAAACCCTTGATATTTCTCTGTGCAGGTTTACACACTCTACCTTTTCTAAATATTTGCATTAAGAAGCACATCGGATCAGAGGACTTAGCTCGTCTCCTTGGTAATTAAGCATCGTGTATAAAAGGGGAAAGAGACCGAAAAAGAAAAAAAAAAGAAAAAGACAACAACGCAAAAATTATCCCAGTATAAAACAGTGATTTTTAAAATACATGGGGTGCTCCAAAAGTAAGCTAGCACCTTGTAACTCTAAGAGTAAAAATAGAACTGATGAATGCATTTTACTTATTATTTAATTTTATGTTTAGCAATGTTCTGTAACAACTATGTTTGTTATTGATCGAGAATGTAAGCATTCAGTGAACTGTGTTAACTAAGTTCGCTCTCTAAATATGAATATCAGCTTGTTTCAATGTCATTTAGTCTCAGTTAATTGTCGGGTAAATTACAAGAAAGTGTAAGGTTACCCTTGGGCACCCCTGCATAACAGGTGTAACTTCCAAGTATAGGAACATCTGGCCTCACTGACGTGCTAAAATGAAACTTCACATTATTAACTCATAGAAATACAGAGAAACAGATCTACACAAGAAGAGTCTGAAACAGATATTGTAAGAGACAGAGATAGACCGAAAAAGTGAAAGATAAAAGGAAAGAATGGCACAATAAAAGATAGATAAATAATCAATTAATTAATAAAGATAAAAGATATTAGTCTACCAGTCACTCAATCAATCAATTAGTTAATAAAATGATTGAGTAACTAAATTACTAATAAAAATATTTTGTTAAAAAGGCGACAGATGACAAATTCCCGAATAGGCCCATGGCAATAGGCTCAGGGCAATCAGAAAGGCCAGTTAGCCCATACCGTCAACTTTCTTGTGATTCTGATGATCAAAAGAGTGCTGTCAATAAGCTCATGAACGACATATGAACACATATACCTAAGCAACATGATGTCATTCTGCTATCAGAAACAATGACAAATACGTTTACTTTACGGCTGGGGGTACAATCATGGGGGCTATAATTTGATGTCTTAACTCGGGAGCGACATGGATCCTTGGGGGTAAACTGTTGATCTTTAACCTGAACAAGTGTCTGTAAATATCTCATATGAAGAGGCACTTGAAGGTTCAAGCCCATTTTCTCCGGTGCAGTTCGTAAATAGATTATGGGGTTAAATCCAACTTCTTTCCTATCCCCCACTCTGTTTTTCTTCTACTCTTAAGAAAATATATTTTGCTAACCACTAATTCATACCTCTATTCAGACGCCCTACCTTTTCTCCATACATCAATCAATTCATTCCTCCCTGCTTCCTTTCATCTATCCATGGCCCCACGCATCGCTGATTCCATTTATTCATCCATCTATCCATCCACCTGTCCGTTCGTCCGCCCGTCCATCCATCCACCCATCATCCATCCGTCCGTCCATCCATCCATCCATCCATCCGTCCGTCCATCCATCCATCCGTCCATCCGTCCATCCATCCATCCATCCATCCATCCATCCATCCATCCGTCCATCCATCCGTCCATCCATCCACCCAAGATCAATTCCTTTCATACATAAACCACTGGAAAACATGTCTTGCATTTCTATCCTCTCTCATTCCGTCTCTGCACCAGCTCCAACAACACTGGGGATTCCTTCACACCAGAAGCCTCCATCGCCACCTCCACGGCTTCCCACAACCCAGAAGATCAACGTAAAGGAAAAAAAGAAGAAAAGCACTCATACAAAACAGATGAGCTCCACGCCGGCTGATCACAAGCAATCACCTCTGATTATCGATCTGCGCCTGCCTGCCCGTGTAGTGCACTCCTCTCCCTTTCCGTCCGGCTTCCACGTCTACCCCCCTCCCCCACTTCCTACTCCTTCAATTCGTTTCCCCTCTGTTCAACAGACCCACCCCACCACATTCCCTTTCTGTCGGCCCTTGTTGCCTCCTCGTCTATTGATCACTTTGGGTTGCTCAGCATGAAAAGCCTGCTTGTCTGTACTTACAATGTGACCACTCGGAAAATGGGGATTGGAAAATGGGGAATGAGGAACAGGAGAGGGGGGGGGGGGCGGATGAGAGTGAAAAAGAGATGGTGGGAGGGTGTACAAACTGAGATCTTGAGACGGGAGTAATACTAAGTAAAATGCACAATATTTAAAGGAGAATGATTCACAAGGAAAAGAACATAAGGAACTCACGACGAATAGCGTAACATAAGGTTGGGGAAGGAATACCATAGTATTATACAGTTAACACGTATACATAGGTTTGAGATGATAGGCAAAAGGTCAACAGTAAGTATTGTGGAATACAAGGAAATTTGACTAGATTTCTCATCAGACCAGATTAGTAAGGAGGACAAGGAGACAAGATTTCTGTATGAATTTCAATTTTGCTTGTAGTTAATTCTTTCCGTACGAAGCACAAGAATAGCCTATAAACTTATGCTTGTTGAAGCTATATGGCTTCAGATACAAGATAGTATAAAGATTCTTTATTTGAAATATATAATTAATGTCGGCGTTTTACAAAAGAATACCATTTCTAGCTTTAGGATAGCCAGTCTAAAGACCTATGAATCTTAGCTTTTATGGTTGTCGTTGGTAAAGTGTTAATGCAGTCTGGAGATGAATGTTATAGAAAGATGGAAGAATCCGAGCTATAGCATAGGAACTCGTTTTGCCAGAACCTCATCGTAAGTAAATCGAAATAACATATTATTTAATTACCAAATCAATGGAATCAGTTGTCCCTTTAGCTTGCTCATTGCGTCCTAAATGTAAATATAAATGATGATCATAACGACACAATGCATCATGAGTACATTTCTTTCACGATATGGTAACGACATTCAGAACAATTAGATTTCAAAGCAATAACAACAACTACATACTGCAGATTCTCACACATAAATATGATAATCACTGAAAAAAAAACCAAAACAGCAGGGCCCCCGGATATATAAGCAGGTTCTTTGCTCCGACTTGCAGATGGGGGGGGGGGGGGGGCGCAGTGGCTCTGTGGTCTGGCGTTTTCTCCCGAAGGAAACGGGCCGGGA
>JBCEWB010119422.1:0-11550 GCA_039654565.1 Peronia peronii
CCCCCTCCCCCCCCCCCCCCCCCCCCTCCCCCAACCCGTTTTTTTTTTTTTTTTGCGATCCCCTTGGGGGTGGCGACCCACCGGTTGGGAACCTCTGAGCGAGAATGGGGGACAACACATGGATGTATTAGGTGGGATTACATAGGATAGATATTGACTTACCGGCCACACTGTGCAATTGAAGTGGGTTCAATTCTCTTTCTCTCCACATTCACAATTTCAAGATGAGACTTTGTTGTTGTCAAGCGCACGACTTGCAAACGTACAGTGACCCTGCACTGAACTCAAATACGCTGTGAACGCAAACGGAAGACATGTTACTGCAGCAGTAAACGACAATTCTCACTTAATCTATGGGAATTGCGTTGTCAAGAGCGTTACAGAAATTCGTTTCTGGCCAGCATTGAGCAATACGTTTATTGAGTTGAAGCAATTTACCTTGAGTCTGCCGTATTCTCCTGCCATTCATGACATTTAAGTCTAGATGCTTGTGAGTGTGAATGCGTGTTACATGTTTTGAGGTCAAATTAAACAGTTTCTCGTTATCTTATCATATCTAATCTCATTTGTGTTATCTTATTATTATCTTATCTTGCCTTATCTTATCTTAGTGTCAGAGTGGTGTATGAGAAAATACGGGATCCAGCAAGTCAAGGTCGGGAAGTGTTTGTTGATGATAAAAATGAGGATATCCCACCGTTGCACGCCGTCAGAACTAGATCTAGCTGTCTTTGCTGGAAACATAACCGGGAGATACAATGACTTAGTGGTAATAGTGATATGAAAGTGCCATAGACAAGGTAATCGATCGCCATTTCCACTAGAAGCTGTCAACAGATTCAGACAGTAAACAATGCAGTAGAGTGCATCGCACCGTGTGCCCGGGATATGAATAAAGAAGAAAAAGGAAGTAACATCATAGCGGCTTCCACGGGGAAAGATTAACACTTTCTGATAAACTGGTTTGGCCGTTTGCCCTTTTAATAGATCACCAAGACTCACTAAATGTATTTGGCTCATGAAAAGTATATCTTAACTTTTGATTAATTTATTTATTTCCTTATTTATTATTTATTTGTTTATTTATCTGTTTATCTATTTATCATTTATTTATTTGACGTTTGTTTATTTGTTAATTTATCAATCAATTAATTAATTAGCAATCATCAAAAGGAAACAACGGGCAACGTTTGGTTTTTGGCGTGGATATAAAGGAGAAAAGTTGTGAATGCTTTGAGAGCGTTGGCGAATGAAAAGAAAAGGCCACGGGAAACACATATCTTTTCCTTGTTGACTGTAACAAAGGAAACTAAAGACGTTAAGGCGGGAACTGACTGGATCTGGATAGATGGCCATGAGGGACAACATTGTTTTCAGCTGACAATGAGCAAGAAAGTTGCAATCATTTAAGATGACTCAGAAAAGATGAGTGGGAATTGTGGCGGAGAAGACAAGAATATTGAAGTGAACTGAGCACTACTACATTCATCGACTGGGTACAAACAAGTGTTATTTAGATATTATTGTATATATCGACAAGAGAAGATGAGCTGTAGGGATTTTCCAGTGCTCAGTTCACTTTCGAAGGGACGACAAGGCCCGACTTCGTAAAGGCCTTCCGGGAAAATGTTAAAGCATTTAACTTAGCTCCCCTGTTACAGATCTGATGGTTTGGAATAACAGTGATAGAAAAAATAGCAATTACTGCTCGTAAAAGGACAGTGAGGTTAGAAAAAAACAACAACTCACAAGGGACGATCATTTTCACCAGCCCTATTACTTCCCTTTGTCAGCAGAACAAATTGGGTGTTGAACGAGCCGTGTAAAGAAGAAAAAAATCACGATTGTTCTTTGTTTTGAAACTTAGATATGGAAAATGTTTTCTTCCTATTGTAATAATTTTATCAATTTTTTAAAATGATCATTCTTTCGAATGCAACAAATAAAGTCATGTTTTTCTTCTTTTCTTCAGACTGCTTGTTCAACACCTTTTATGTCCAGCAAAGAGAAGTAGCGCTGGTCAAAAAGGTCTCCCATTCAGCCAAGAGTCGATATTATCACTAGTTGAGGCATATTGCGGCTTCAGCATTGCTGGATATGACGCATTAATGTCAAGTGGTTTCCTCGTATAATAGAAGCTAAGCTGTTAACGGATCGAAGCTATTGTTATTGTCATTATGTCCATGGCAGGATTGCCCTAAATATGATAGTACTATCCTGCTTCGTTAGACTTGGGAAAGCGGATAAACTACGTCAAATGTCCCCCAGCCGATCTGGAGAGCGTCGGATGTACGAATTGGTTTGTTCATATCTTAGGTCTTTGGAAGCCCATCTCTGCCAGCGCAAAAAACATGAAATTGTATTCTTCTTGTTAGCCTGATTTCTTATCTGTTTGATGGGTAAAGTCTGTCACCTTTTCTGTCGTTTTTCCTTTTGTCCAATAATTCGTAGATTTGTACAGTTGTTTTTTTTACTGTTATTTATGTCTTTTGTTGAACAGTGAATGTTCATCCTTATTATATCCCTTGTTCTGTCCCTAGGCGGAGATCTGGAGTGTGTTCATAGCCATGTTGAAGAAGAGCCGGCGGAACCTGCACGCCTGTACAGAAGTGGGACTGATCGCCCTGGCCTTGGAACTCCTCAAGGACGCTGACGAGGTCACAGCAGGTAGGTCAAGGTCATGTTTAGTATAGCCTGGTGATGTGTGTCTGTAACGTAGCGGTTGAAGGGGAGGGAGGGAGCTGCATGTTCTGGAGAGAGAATGAAATAACAAGTAACAGTTAACCATTTCTGATGTATAACCTTGGGTAAGGGGAACTAAATATGAAAATGATTCTCACATCATTTTACACCCTAAAAACGTCCAATGAGTGTTGCAATTAAATATTAAATTTCCATTCCAGATTCAATTTCATTATAGAGCAAGCGCTAATTAAAGAATAGCGATGAATTAGAATTAACAGCAGTGCCGTTTTGATCCCATGTTCTATCGTGCTTTCTCTGTGAATTAACAGTCAGCAACTGTATAGTTATTTCATGCTACAAAATCATCAGGAAAGATAAGCAAGAATTTGTTATACCCACAGACTGATTTTGACATTTGATCGCAAAAGCTATAGGGGTTTTAATGAGATACGTCAGGCTATTTAAGAATCGGGTAGGCTGAACAATTTGGCTGATGATGTTCAGCCAGTCAAAGACATAAGCACAGTAGATGTCTCATGTAGGTATACCTTATGTAAGCGACAAAACAAAACATGCCACGAACAGAAGTGGTTCTCAAATGAATCAATCTTGAGACTGATGTGGTAGAACGCATCAGGCTTTCATCTTTGGAAGTCACTGTCATCCGGCTTCATGATCAAGCCATCCCTATCACCAGTTGGAGATATTTGATGTCTTTGATTTCATACTGAATTACCAACCCCAAGTTTGGATACTTGGAGGAGGCTGGTCGTGAAGTCTTCTGTGGCGCCGGGCGATGATCTTCACGACTTCGGCATTAGATAGGATAGGTTAGGATAGATTAAGATTGGATAAGATAAGATAGCATAGCATAGGATAGGATAGGATCATGCCAAGGAGTTGAGCAATGACTTTGCGCTGAATTACAAATGTTAAGATTGGAAGAACTGAGGAGGCCCAATGAAAACGTTCCCTTCTGAAAACAGCTGTTTGTGATGCAGCATATTTTGAACTCACACGAACGAGATCTTTTGTAAGACAAGAAGCACTGAGAGAAATGAATCCAAGAAGTCTGTCAGAATCGGATATGCAGACACGTGAACATTTCAGTATGGCAGAAACTTATAGGATCAATGGTCTACACAGTCGCTCTCTGCCGTTAGGAGGAACAATCAAGCCAAAAGCAACAGGCAAGATGGAGACTGTGTAGGTGACCCAGATGAAACGATAAGCAAGCAAATGCAAACAGTCTCACCACACCATGCTATGAGGATGTAAGAGTTTGGGACATCCAACAGGAAACCGAAACCAATGCCTGAAGACCAGCAGGTGAGCTTTTTCACCCACCCCTTTGCAGACTGCCAGACCAGCTAGGCTAGAGAATGAAAAGATCTATATATTATAGAACATTTTTGAAACCGGAGACTGATCCGTCTTTTAAACAAACAAACACTGCGTTTTGTTAAAGAGAGAAGAAGATTGAATACTACTAAATTATCGTGCTTTGAGCAAACGCCCTTTCTGTGAAAACTTGTTTCCACTAAAACAAACAAACAAACAAACAAAAACGAAAAAAACCGGGATTTAGTTCTGCAATCTCTCGTTTGATACATAATGAACAAAATGAAGTTCTGAGATAAGAAAGTCATGTAATAGGTCGTGTTTTAATGTTGCTGAAAGTTATATTTGACTTGGAGGGGAAAAACTGACCCGTGATAAAGAAAGTCATTTTTCAGACTACAGTTTTTCCATTGTGCATCCATTGCCCGGTCGTCCATTCCAACTCCACGGATTTCAGTGTCAAGAAGGAGAAAAGAGCAAAAACGAGATTAAGAAAAATCAAGAAGGACCAATCATTGTACTCGTGACAAAAACTTCAGTGCGTTGTCGCCGTGATGGCCCAGCCCCGCTCAATGGAATTGCATGTACTGTCGTGCAGGTCAGCTGGGGGAACTGTAACATACTTTGACAAAACACTTTGTCACTGGAAACTTCTGTTCAGAGAAAATCTCGAGATTTGTAACTGCTGTGTCTCTTTTCAAAATACAATGAAGAAAATGCAGAGTTTATAGAATGAATTGATGCCACGGAGTGTCTTTTGATGTCGTGAACAATGATGTTTGACTACGTGAGGAGATATCAAACTGTGTTTAAGAGGCGTTTTGTCAGAGGACGTTGGAGATCCTGTGTGTGGCTGCTGCATGCCGCCTTTGCCAAGATTTGATTTGCCGGAAAGGCTTGGTGCGTGCCCACACGGGCCTGGGTGTGTTGGTTGTGTGGTTGTGGTTTGTGGTGGAGGGGTGTGATGAGTTTTAATTCTTGCTGTGGGCGTATATCTGTCTTTCAGACTGTGGAAAAGAGAAGAGGAGAAACAATGTGAGAGAGCGAAAAGAACGAATAATGCTGAGACTGGGGGAGAGTGAGAGAGAAAATCAGAGAGAGAGAGAAAGAGAGCGGAGGAAAAAGAGAGATATCAGTTGTGGATAAGAATATTATGGTATGATTCTGACTGCTGTTCGACCTGCCTACTACCAGGCTATTCTGTGGGCCAGGGGATGACCTTCCCTGGAGTATCGGTAGGATACGGGTTGGAGATCTTCAGCTCAAAAAAGCTGGGATATGGACACAGTTGGTGGTGAAAAGATCACATCATAATTCGAAAGAAAAAAATTCACTTGTTCAACAGCTGGGAAATGAATAATGCCTTTTGCATGGTGATTACAAGGTAGTCTGGACGATGGAGATTTCCATCTTAAATCAATTAGACATGGAGAATCTTGGCGGACATCTAGTAACCCCTAATCAGGAGCGGAAAAAAACAGATCATTTGTCTCAAGATGGATATAATACAGAAAGATGAATCAGTTCCCACCGGTGACAAATGGCAGAAACTGGAGACAAAGATTGGCCTCGTCTGTCTTTACGAGGAATCAACAGAGTAAATGAATGGAAACCATTGAACAAATGGACACGTTGTCAGGGTCTGCTTAGAGCATATCCGCAAACAGGTTGACTGTGGACTCAAGATGAATATGGGCAACTATCAATTAGAATTGCTACAATATTTTGTCTTTAAATCTTTTAGATGGGTTATTATTCAGATAGAGAACAACAGAGCCAAAGGAAAGAAATAAGGCTATTTGTGGCATAGAACTGACATGAAATGATAGATAAGATAAAATAAGACAATGTGGGGTAAACTTCATTTGTCCCCAAGAGAAAATTCCCATCGCAATTGATGAAGACATGGCTTAAATACCGAGTAAAAAAGAGTTCTTGACAGAAGGGAAAATCTTCATATTGTATAAATTCCTGGTCAACTCAGAGTTTTGATTTGTATCAGAAATGGAGCAAATGGGTTTCTTGATTGAAAACGTAATTGGCATGTGACATTTCCTCAGAAGTTTGGATGTTTGCCAGCTAACTAAAGTATCTAGATACTGGAGTGGTTGGTGGAACCAGTTACTAACAAGTATATTTTCAATGATATCATGACATGCATAACTAGAGTATTTTTTTAATTAACATGTATGCTTAGTCTTCCCTCTCTTTAACTCTTTCTATCCTTCTTTCCTCCTTCTTTCTCTCCCCATTTCTGTGTCTGCCTCTCTCTGGGCTGCTTTCTCCCGTTCTTCTTCTTCTTCTCTACTTCTCTATCCTTTGTATCTCTTTCCCTAGTCTCTTTCGTTATCGAGAATCTGTCTCCCTCTCTATTCCTCCCTATCCCCCCACCTCTCTCTCTCTCTCTGGTACTTTCTGTCTCTCTCTCTCTCTCTCGCTTTTCATCCACTGTTGGTGTTTACAATCTGCATTGCACATCATATTCATGTTTGTGAATGTGTATATGAGTGAGGATGCCTAACGTGCACATATGCATAGCGACAGCACTCACGTTTTTTGTCTCTGCTGTATGAAATCGTTATGACTGATAAGAGAGAGAGAAGGACAGTCGAGTAGGTTTTCAAAGAGAGAGAATGAGTTGGTCATCAATTATTAAGCACCGTGCTGGTTCTTTGCAGGCTCACATCACACCTGTCCTGTTTGCTTTCGCCTGTCTCTCTCTTTCTCTCTCTCCCTCCCTCCTTCTTTCTATGTATGTCTCTCTCTCCCTCCGTCTCTCTCTCTGTATGCCTCTCTCTCTCTCTCTCGCATCCTCTGTATGTCTGTCTCTCTGTCTGTCAGTCCATTAGACAGCACATCCCACCCCACTGACTAATTCTGTTACTTTGATCATCACCTTTTCCCCCCGCACAGAGGCCAGGGAGCTGCAAGGAGCAGTACATGGTAATTGCTAAGATCAACAATTTCCCAGCTCCCACTTCCCACTCCCAGCCCACAGCTAATCCATCCGCATTCTCAGGCCAAATCGCACATTTCAGCACATTAGCAAATGACTGCTAAAATTCAAGTGGCTTCTTTTTCTTTTTCAACCTCACCTCTCCTCTCTCTTTAGGAGAGGAATAAATTTCTCCATTTCTTTCTGTTTCTCTGTCCCTCTTCCCCCCCCCCCCCAGCGGCGCTTCTTCTCCATCGATCCATCTTTCCGTCCCTCCCCCTTTCTTTACGTGTATTCCTCAGTTTGAAAGGTTTAACCCTTTCACCACCAATATCCTATAGTTTATTTTGTCATCTTCTTTATGTTCAACCTAATGAATTCTTTACAGTTTGCTGAAAGCCGAATACCTACACTGCCTCTGAGGTTTTGATTTGTTCTTGAGCAAAAGTTTCCGTTAACCAAATGAAAGGATGTGAAATGAGAGTTACATTTTAAAAATTTTGTTGTGTTAACTGATAAAGGATCTGACAATGAAAGAGTTAGCGTTCGGCATCAGATTATCGGATGATTGCGTAGTGCACAAGAGTGCAACAATGTAAGACTCAATGAAAGAAAAAATTCAATCTTAGTCACAACAACAACAACAACAACAACAACAACAACAACAACAACAACAACAACAACAACAACAACAACAACCATAACAACAACAACAACAACCATAGCAACATTAACAACAATGATTACAACACCAGTAGCAGAAAGCAGCAATAGCAACAAACTGACAACAACAATATAACAACTATAGCTCAACTGTCACAGTGGAGACAATATGTCCATCTTTCAGTTCTTGGACAGGAGTGAAAACCTATGATCTGTTCATGTGTTCTTTTGGTTTTTTGGTACTTTCCGTGTCATCTCAACTCAATAGACAGAATTCTTAGGTTTAAACCAAAATTGTTCGGTAGAAAAGTGTGCAGAAATTACGTAACTGTCAGATATAATATGAAGAATATGTTGCAGAAATTACTGGGTAACGTATAATAACATGTTGATTACGAGAATCCATGAAATTTTACCTCAGTGAAAGTCATCATTTTCTGTTTGCTAGTACAAGCCAGTCGTTGTTTGTTTGTTTTTAAAGGTTGTTCTGACAAATAGAATTGGACAGAGCGAGAACAGCAGTGATCAGAGAAAGGGCGGTGTTTGGGAAGAAAGGAAAAAAAAGAAAGAAAAGACAAGAACGAAAGGAAGAAAGAGACAGAGAGTTAACTGACCATTTGAAGACCTCCAACCCTGACCAGTGTAAACGTCTTTCTGTCTTCTCGCAGGGCGGTGTCGTGTTTCAACAAGCACAAATTGACATTTTCCAGACGTCGGCTTTCTATTTTTTCATTTTGACGGAGATGCAGAAGGCGCTGAACTTCAAAGTTTTGCACGGGAAAAGAGACATTCCTTGTCTGGAAATTTCGAGTATCGGCGTGTTTGTTTGTTTGTTTGCTTGCTTGTTTGTTTGTTTTATCGTAACTTGCTGAACGGGCAGCAAATGAAATTTTTCTCTCGCTAAATTTAGCACCAGAGCCGTCGTGTGCAAAATATTTGGGACCCGTACACGTCTGATATCATTTTTAGCAATTCTTGCTTTTCTAGCAATTGCCGTATATAATTTGGGGGGAGGGGAGGGTGTTTATAAGATTTGTCCACTTTGAGACAGCTAAGGAACTCAATAAATAACACGATTCTCTTGGTGACCGTTCTCTTTTCAGCACGTGATCTGTTTGCTATTTCTAGCCTTGCCGTCACCTGCTACTGCTTAGCAACAAATTTATCCTGGCGTAGCAAGCAAATTAAATAATGTTCAAGTGGTATTCCGCAGTTTTGTGGAGAAGTTCAACTTTAACAGCTTTACCGAGTATAAAAGCACATCTGCAAGGGTCCTTAGAATTCAAAGGGTTCCGAGAAGAGCAAATCTTGAAGTAGTGTCAGAATGGGTGGTATGATGATGTTGTCACAAATGTGACTCCAAACTGTCACAGATATTACATGTTTGTCTGGTAAAACAATGCAGTCCTGATTCGATCTGTTTGCTTTGTTTTGGCTGCTGAAAGATATGGGGATAGCGGAAAGATCTGTTCTTTTCTCTTGAGAATGGTCAACGACAGGCTGATCAGAAGACAAAGAATGCTTCCCAGTGACTCTTTCTCTCTCTCTCTCTCTCTCTCTCTCTCTCTCTCTCTCTCTCTCGCTCCCCATCCTCCCACTCACCCCTTTCACCTTGAACTAGTTTTTGAAGTAAGGAACCCGCAAAATGATAGTGGTAATTGGTCGCAATTTTCTTTAAAGTTCAACGTGTTTACCAGCCCAGTTCTGAAAGTAAAAGATCAGCGAAGGCGATCCTCGCTGACGTGACCGGCATCATGCCCGAAAGGCTGAGAAGTCTGTCCCTGATAAATGACGGCGGCCTGCATCCATTTGTTCCTGGTGTTGACTTTCTAAAGGCCCTGGTACCTGATCCCATCACTGGCATGGATCGGCGCACGTACGTGCAATTTTTTTTTCTTGGACCCCTATAATAAACTTGCAGAGCGCTTAACCTGGTTCAGTTTCCTTTCCATCAATCAGACAGAATCAGCAACCGCTTGATTTCGTTTGTCGTATTTTTGTTAATAACTAGATCCTCACCCACCTCATTCCCTGCAACCCAGCTTTCTGTTGCTGTCCCCATGTCCCATCAGTACTTCTCCTGACAGCAGCGGCCATTACACAGTAGTATCCCTGGCTTTTATAGAGAGGAAGAGCGCCGGGAAAGTTGAGAAAGAGAGATAGAAAGAGAGTTTCATTTAACTTTCTTGCATTCATTTTAACTCGTCCATCCTAGAATGATGTCTGTGATGTACCGTGAAGAATCGTTGATTAATATTGAGAGTTTGGAAAATGGTGGCATATCTGTGTTAGTTAATAGTGGCAAGGTGTAAGTTTTAAACAGTGACCAATTTTCTGTAAGAACAAATTACTTCAGAGGACGCTCATTTTGGATTTTCAGTATTGCATTAATTTGTGGCAGTTATAAAGCGGTAAAGAGTTAATTTTATAACTATTTGTGGCAGCTTGGATCATAGTAGTCTATGATATTATTTGATGTGTGTTTGGTAAGGCCGTTTGAGCTCGGAGAGAACTGAACAATCTAATGAGAATAGGAAGAAACGACAACTTGATGAAGACAGCCAAACACGTGTATTTCTTATTCACCCCGTTTCCTGTCAGTTGGTAGCCTGTTGTTTATTTAGTTAGTAAGCAAGTAAGTTTGTTCATTAATTTCTTAGTTTGTTAATTAGTGTGTTTGTGGATGTGTGCTATACTTGTATAGTATGGGTTAAATTAGTGTGTGTCTGTGTATGTGTCTACTAGGGTGTGTTGGTGTGTGTAACTGAGTGAGAGAGAGAGAGAGAGAAAGAGAGAGAGAGAGAGACAGAGCATCTGTTCATAGCGATCTTCATCTGATTTATGGAGTCGAGAAGCAACAAGAAGAGACTTAACTGCTAGTATGAACTGAATCGTACTAGACACAGCAGATCTTGAGGTTGAATTGTCTTCTCTTTTTGAACTACCATTAGATTTTAACAAAATGCTTTTTATAAGAGGAGCCCAAAAACGAAATGTGGTTCTCTAATTTTGACCAGTAATGATGTTGTCCATGATATCTAACAAGAGGCATAAGTCTGGTTAGTCACCATGTGAATCAGTTATTTTGCTGTAACCGTCACGTAACTAACATTTCAACCCTTGAAAGCCTAATTACCTTGAGTGTCTATTTGGTGTCATTTTCTCTTATCCTTTGTGATCCATTTTCTGTGTGATAATATAAGCCAGTGATCGCTGTTATTGTTCTGAGAAAATCACACTTATGTGGAGTTGACATTTCTCTATGGAAATGAACTCGATCTTGAATACTGAGTTTGTATTTGTTTCACTTTCCGTGGCCCTTCAACTTAAGACAACTTGACTTTCAAGAGTCCAATTGTAATTTTCTCTAAATAATGACTCTGACGCTTCAGACAGTGAAACTTTCAAGGGTTGATTTGATATGGTAAATGGAGAACTGTGTCATACAAGGCAGTTAAAGATTAAAAAGAAGTAATAGATGTCTGTCGAAGTTTTTAATTTAGTTGTTTTATTTTATTGTTACTCAGATTTGTTTACTGTCGGAATGTCCCTGCTTTTTTTTTTTGCCCATAGGCGGATTACTGAATGAAAGAGGTTATAATGGTTAGAAATGTGCGCCTTAGGAGTTTGACCAGCACGTCGGTATCTTGGGCCAGTTCTGGAGACTTTTAGTTTGTTTGTTTGTTTTTGCCAAGTCATACGCTAGAGCGAGAGTATCATTGAATTCCTCGGAGTACAAAACTCATGAACAACTTACTGTTTTGATATCCCCAAATCAGACGTTCTCTTCTCTCTCTCTCTCTCTCTCCATCCGTCCATCCACGCATCCATCCATCCATTCATCCATCCATCTAATTATCTATCTATCTATCTATCTATCTATCTATCTATCTATCTATCTATCTATCTATCTATCTATCTATCTA
>JBCEWB010119442.1:1452-11549 GCA_039654565.1 Peronia peronii
CCCCCCCCCCGCCCCCCCCCCCCCCCCCCCCCCACCAAACACATCAGTTTCAGTTCTGAAGTAGATCTAGATCTAGACATCTGTTCGACTCCCTTTTTTTCTCACACAACCCAGAAAGAAAAAAATGTGTTATCCACCGGATCATGCAGATTGTATGTAGATCAATATTGCTTTTGCCATTGATTTTAATTTGTAAAAGGCCTGTGCCTTCCACATCCGTAGGGGAAGGGGAGGGGGGGGACATGAATGTAGATCTAGTAGCCAATTTTCTATTTATTCATAGTACATGGATGATTATACCCCGTACCTCCCGCTAAGTGATCGTTTCACGTGCGCCCGTCATTCAGAGGTCATCGCAGGGCAATCCATGGCGTTGGTGCAGTTCCCCACTCGCTCAGTGATAGCGGTTAGTCTCCCTCGCCCCGCCCAGTTGTAAACCCCCCTCCCCCCACTCCGCCCTCACCCCCCCCCCCCTTTCCCTCACTGGCACTTTGTCCCACCCACTGTGCTTGAGCCAACCGCCCCTCCCTCAGTCCTCGGCTGTCTCAATCAGAAGCGCCGAGTGGCGTTCAGTATCCTGCACGAAACAGCAGATTATCATACCAGTTGGTTTCCCATCGCTGATCCATCTTTTTAGCTTGCGGCGTCTTATCACACTGTATACAGTTTGGACGTGGAAGTTGGTCAGTGGGCGGAGTATTGGATCAGAGGAGGGGAGGGGGACAGTCAACTCCCCCCTTCTCCCCCCGCCCCCCGCAGTGAAGTTCCCGGTGTCCCACCGACCCCGCCCCTCGTTTTGTTTTTCACATTAAAGTGCGCCTGTTGCCGACCGCGATTATGCTAAAAACTGATACAAGTAGAAATTCGGTCAGTTGCCGACGACCTGCTTCCTTAACGGATATTTTCCTGGTCGGTACGTGGGATGAGAAGACGGCGGGACTGCCGTCTATCTTCCATCATCTTGTAGATCTGTCCTTTCTGCTTTACATAAGACAGGCTTTTAAAAAAAGGACCGAATCTCTGCGATTCCAATCCAATCAGAAGTGAAATTTTACCCGCCTGTCATTATTAGCCTATGTGAATGTCCGTGCCAACAATCGCAACCGACGTTCTCACCCACTGACCATATTCTGGCTATGTGGTGGTTGCTAGGCCTACTTCATCACCTCGCTCCCTACCCCACCTCCCCGTCTTTGGTAGTCAGTTGGGTTATCAAGATGACTAGTATTACTACAAGTCTGCAGATCTAGATCCATTTCATACACATGGTAAATTTCAGAAATGCAGGCTGCCCAGGAGAATGGGAATTTGTACATTGCTTTTTTCCAAATTTTTGTGCATGGTGCGAAATGCATGAAATCTGTTAACATTGCAAACTGCAACAGCCCTTCACCTTGGATGTCTGAAAGGAATGTAAAAATACAAATCTAAATGTGCAATAGAGCTAGTCCACAGGTAGCTCCTATTTTTTAGATCAAATGGAACTTTTAGCTCATACATTGATGCTCTATTGGTTTCTGTGATACCTAATAATTCTAGGCAGTAACTATGAATGCAGTTTGGTCAAGATTATTTGGAAAGTTTCCTTTCCTGTTCTCTCCTTTTTGAGCGAGCTATCCTCAGCTGGGCAAAAATTTCAGATAGTCTGACCAGATCTAGACTATAGGCTATAGTTGTCACAGTCTGATAAATTCTCATAGAAAGGATTCGAGAAACAGTATAGGTTATATGATTGGGTGTGTGACAAATTTTTAGCTTGCCTGCAGTCCAAGAATCTTTGGAATCTTAACATCAGGTTGATGATTCCATATTTTTGCCATTTTCCTGGTTTTGTCAGAATTGGCCAGTGTCTTCAGATTTTAACATGTGTTGTTAATGAGAAACCATTGTCAAATAGCTACTTTATTGGGATTTAAGTCAATCTAGATCAAGGTAAAGCTTAGTTACTCAATATGGAAAAAAAAAGGTAATGCTTTCCATCCGAATCAGCCAGAGCTGTAATCATTGGGGGTTGGAATTCATTCTCTTAATCCAAATTTGTCATTTTCATTTATCTTGATAATTTTGTTGACACATTTGACTTGTTTGAATTAAAACTGTAGAGGTAAAGAGGGAAGGATTGGAGAAAGTTGTAAATTCCACCAAATTTGATCTTGTGTATTAGAAGTGTATACTCTTTTTTATATGAATTCTGTATTATCGCAGACAATTTCCAGAGTTTCTGTGGTACACATAATGTAGATCGTTGGCCCAATAATTCCTTGTGCTCATATGATAATTTACCAGGTATTTTTTTTTAGATTTACATTAGATTTATCTGATTGTGTGATCTACTTGACTAAGCATGGTACTGATCCATGAAAAGTTCTCAACAGCCACATCTTCAGAATCAGCCAGTTCAGCCTGATGTTGAATTTGATCGACTGGCACATGATCTTCAGAATCGACTATTTCAACCTGATGGTGAACTCGACATGGCATGAAAAGTCCTCAAGTACCTCCTGATCTTCAGACTTGCAGTGTGCCACAGATTGAACATGAAGATGACAGTCTTAGGATCGATACAGGTAAAGTGTCTGGATGCACACGCTAAGTGCACATTACCTGTCATGCAGGAATGGCCTGTGTGGTTTATAATTCATTTCCTATAGCTAGAATCAACTAATTCAACCTGATGCATTGCATGACCTGGCTTGATGCTGATCAGTGAAAAGTTTGTGGATGCCTCCTCAGACATCAGAATGGCTTTTTGTCAGGCGACACAGGTGTGTTAAAATCAACACAGTGTATATTGTTATGCAGGAACATTTCTCGCTGTTTTTTTTTTTTATTCCGTGCTATTTTTCTTCCATTTTTGTTTCCATCTTGTAAATTGTATTTGAATGACTTGGTTCTTTCACAGGATTTCAGGTTTTGCCTCTGGGTTTTCTATCCAATATCTGCCCTTAGCTACGGAACAGTCGAATGAGGCTCCGGTTGACGCCCTTTAGACTGATGGACACTCCATGAAAATCGGTGATGCTTCACAGAATGGAGCCAGAATCATGAGTACAATAAAAGAAACATGAAAATGAATTTAGGATTTAGCGCAGTCCACATCACCTGTAAATGTGAAGTTGCATTACAGAAATTATATTATATATTATATATTATATTCTAGTAAAAATGATGGCATCAGCTAATATATGAGGCAACTTTTTTCATGCTTGTTTGACCAGGGGATTGTTTTTTTAGCTGCCTTTTGTTCAAAACTTTAGTAATGGTGGAGTTCATCTAGTGAAGTTGATCAAGATTGCTTTCAATATTTTAACTTCCTTATACATTTCATTATAAATTTATCTTAGCAAAACTAGAAATGATGGCAGGGGATCAGTGACTATAATGTGGCTTGATATTAATTTGCTTGATATTAGATGTTTTTATCATTTCAGGGAGACTGAAATATTTCATTTCCAGGTAGCCTCTGGACGTTTCATCAAGATTAGCAGCTTGACCTTGCTACACATAGATCTACCTGCCTGGAGCTTCAGAATCAAATTCAAAATTGTCTGGGTTTTCTTATGTCAGAAAGGCTTTCTGTCATTTGTATTTTCAGTTGTCAGAGATGGCATCACCTGTGTTGTCAGTCATCAGAATGTCATTTCTTCAGTTGTCAGAGTTGGCATCACCTGTGTTGTCAGTCATCAGAATGTCATTTCTTCAGTTGTCAGAGTTGGCATCGTTTGGCTTTTAGTTGTTAGTGATGGCAGTTACAGTTGTCAGATGAATTTTTCAGGGTTGGCAGTTGAGGTGGCATTGCTTGCATTGTCAGATATGACATTGTAATGTCAGTGGTCAAATCTCATTCTGTTGCCAGTGGTGATGTGATGTTGTTTGTCGGATAGCTCTGTTTATCAGTTGTCTATGGTGGCCTTGAATTTCAGTTGTTGGTTGACATCGTTTGACTTGTCAGTGTCGAGGTTGCATTGTCTGGACTCGGTTGTCAATGGAATATTCGCAGTTGTTGACGTTAGAGTTCCCAATTGTCTGAACCACAAAGTAGCATGGAATCTGTTTGCTCTTAATTGCCCTTTTGTACATTTTTTAATGAATGTTTGATACTATTTTTTTAAAAGATGAAAGGCCTGCAGTATGGAGAAATGTCGTCCTGGCACCTTTGTCCATAAAATGTAAGTAGAGGGTGTAGTAGTAGCGAATTAAACATTGGGAAGAGAATACAAGATGTGCTATTGAAGATTCATTTAGCCAAAAACATTTGGGGACTGAAAAGCATAGAGGCTGAAAATAGCATGTAGTAATTTATCACAAATGTTTTGGCTCAGCACTAACTCATTTATACAACACATTTCCTAACATTGCAAGCCCAGAGTAAAGTTAATAAAATTACATTTTACTGCTCACTCGTAAGCGTACGAGTTTGAAGACTTGGAGCTGTGTAGTAATACTTG
Organism: Peronia peronii; assembly: GCA_039654565.1. Classification (NCBI taxonomy): domain Eukaryota; kingdom Metazoa; phylum Mollusca; class Gastropoda; order Systellommatophora; family Onchidiidae; genus Peronia; species Peronia peronii. The sequence goes on from JBCEWB010119442.1 coordinate 5,901, forward strand.
GGTAACTAGACAGTTATTACAAATCTAATGGACAGCTTTTGGGTTGGAGAATGTGTGAGAATAAATGTATGGTATTATCATCAGAGATAACTCTTCATTTGGGATTAGTGTTCCAAAAACCAATACCCTAAAATGAGGCTGTCGTTTACTGTTTTCAGTGATTGATAAATACGTCTCAACATCTGAGATTCTAGGCAAGGAGTAACAGCCAAGCAGAGATGCCAGATGATGCCGTGAGAGTTGACAGCAGGGAGAGTTGACAGCAGGTTGCTGGCTGAATGCTTAAGGTGGTGAAGGTAATATGTCGTAAATTTAGATTGATAGGTACATCAGTTTCCTCCTCAGCAGAAACAATTACATCTGCTGCAGTTTTGATTTTGCAGAAAGCTAGATAATTCCCAAGGTGGTCTCTTGAAAGTTTAATGTGATATGCTAGATATGGTAGTTGATCTGTTGAAAGCAGTAAAATAGCCTCAGTTACTATATGTATCTCTGATCTCAATATTGTCGCAGCACGATGATTAACAAACTCTCACTTTTCCAGCACTGCTAGTACCTTTATGAATTTTGAACTTGTAATTTAGAGGATATCCCAAAATGATTTTTACCCTTTAATTCCTATTTAGTATAGCAATTTACATGTCAGACTTTTGAGAACTGTTCATTTTAAAGATTCTTTGGAGGAAGTTCTTGGGATTCAATTTTATGATGTTAGCCAACTTGTCTACATCTGCCCATTGTTGTAACGAGCCTTGTATGTCTGCCAGTTACAGCCAGAATAGAGATCACTATTTTCTGTCAAGGATTTGACCCCCAGCTAAAAGTACATCGTCCTGAAGTCATCAGGTACACCTTTCTGAAGGTCTGTCATTGACCACTACCAATGCGTCGTCTTTCACCTGAAGAAACTGTCCACCTAGGACTTGGCAGGTGAATTGTAAGTCATACATTTTTACATCAGTCAGGTCATAGATGGCACTAAATGTAGTGTCAGTTGAAAAACCAGTATTGGAATACCTGGACTCTTTGAAGTATCACTTTGAAAGAATTCCTATGAAAAATGTATCAAAATTGTTTTATTTGCCTCATGTAAAAAAGAGCATTTTTCAGACATTAAGACCATGATTTTCTTTGTTAATGAACTTTTTAAATTATTGTAACAGTGCCACAACAGCTAATAGACCTGTTTGAATAACCGCAGTCTATTTCACTGTCAACATCCATATGTTGTAATGGACTTTGTTAGTCCTGATGAATCGCACATTCAGATTGTCCACATTTTTGTTTGTTCTTTCTATCAACAGTTTTTCAAGGCCTGGTGGATCACAGGATGTCACACAATCACACCTTGGGTATGCCATGGAATGAAGGGATGGTAAGAAAACTTTAATAGTAGCATGTATACGCAAAAAAAATTTGCATGGATATTTAAGAACACTTCAGTTCTGGAAAAACTAGAAAGTTTACTGCTGTATTAATTCTACTAATTTATTGCGATAGATAAATCTGCCACCTGATATGGAATATATAGATTATTCTGCATACATGTGGGTTTTTTTTTTTTTTTTTGGTTACCATTTTGATCACAGATGTGATGTCTTGGGTCACTAGAGATAGGACATGAACTGTGACCTGTTAAAGTGCATTGTGTGCTTTTCAGATGGAACTTTGAAGATTTGAGAGCAATGAATGCTTTTTGTGCCATAAATTTGTACATTATTTTATTCTGAGGACTGGTATATCTCCTAGCTGTATTTGCCTCTAATGTTAAAATATGATAGCGATAAAAATTGATTCGTATGTGGTTATATAGATTTTCTGAAAGTGTTTTCTCAAGCATAGAGATTGTTTCATTAATTCATTTCAAGTGGTACAAATAACAGTGAAATTTGGTTAAATCGGCATGATTTATGCACAGCTATTTTTAAGCTCTCATCAAAGCATTCAAAGCACGCCTTTACACAAAAATCTATTTCCCCCCCCCCCTCCCCCAAATCACCACTACACATTCACTTTCAGACTCTTGCAATTTTCAAACTTGTGGGTTTTCAGGATTCTTGGATCATGGGGAGAATATTGTTAACAGATCCCAGACTATCAGCCAGGCATGGCAGCAGCAGACACATGGACTGGTGAATGGTAAGTTTACACACCGTCAGTTTCTTTGTTTTCAAGTTACAGAGACCTGTCTTCCAGACGAGAGATCTACCTTGGTCTTTCTGCCACATGAAAATTCTTGGTACCATTTGTTAACAGTTGATTTGGAAGGGGCAGACTCTCCAAATATTGAGTTTATGCCCATAAACATTGTCACCTACACAGATATTGGATAGTAACTGGACAGTTTCTCAGTATCCAGTAAGACCCTTATCACTTAATCCCAATTACTCTCCCTCCCTCTTCTGTTTTGTTTTGCCCAAGAATTGTATCCAGTTTGCCTAGCGGATTTGTCTATAGTTACTCATTCTTCGATGGACCAGATTATGAAAAATGACGAAATATTGACCAAAACTATCTTTCTCTCTATAGAATCAGTGTCCAGTCCAGTCATCAGAGGACAAGCCTAGGACAACCTGGAACAGCGAATGCGTATTATCCAGAGTCATCTCATTGAACACACTGAGGGACACCATCAGCTGTACTGTGGACAGGAACAGTGCAGAGATAAAGATGTCATGCCCGCCATCACCAGCAAATGAGCTGGTGTTTATCATCACACTACGACGGTTGAACCTCTCCAAATGATCTCAAGCTGTGCAGTTGATGAGGGAGCAGAGCAGGTAGGCACATTTCATTCATATCAGTCTGTCTATTCTCTTCTACTTTCTTTACAAGTGTTTCATTTTATCATTAGTTAATAAATCTGTCAGTCTTTTCCTTTCTCCAGACTTCATTAATTGTTCATTAGTTACATAAATGTCAATTTTCTTCCCTTCTTCAAGCCTTTAACTCGCTGAACCCTAAGCCTTAGTTCATCAGCTGCTGTTGGTGCCTGAGGATTCCTACCATTTTTCAAAACAAAAAAGAGTGAATATGGATATATCAAATGTTATAAAACATTGTGAATAAATAGTTATATTGGCTGTTCTTTGTGTTTACGAAATTGCTTTTACAAAATCAATGTAGCTTGAAAGAAAACAGGGAAATACCTGGCAAGACATACAAACTTTTAACATTCATATGAATGAACATGCATCTACAAACAGAAAGTCAGCTGGGCTATTGCACGTATGCCAACGGCAATCAGCTGTGTTTACCATGGGAAATTGGGTCAAACATGTCTTTTCTTTTTTCATGCAAAGATCTAGATTTAGATCAATCTAAATAGGTTATTATTATATAGTTTATTTATTATCTAAATACGATAACATAAGCAAACGAAACCAAAACAAAAAGCAAAACCCCTGTCTTACATGCAAACAGCGATCAAAAACATGATAAAGCCATCACGACATGGAGAAGTCAGCAGAGGATGTTTCCCACACTGTAGTTCATGCTGTTTGTCATTTCATGCATGCTCAATAGCCCGGCTGACCTTCTGTCTGTAGACCAAAGTCATGAATAACAGAATGATAAATCATGCCTTATAACAGCGTATTACGCAACATTGTATATAATCCCAACTGTCAAATGAGATATATCCAAACACATGATTAGGCCATCAAGTCAGCTTTGGTGTGAAACAGTTCACAACATGGGACAGCACTTCGAACTTTCCCCACACCATAGACAATAGAGGAACAAAGAACAAACTAATTGCTGTTCTTCAGTGTTGGTGAAGAAAATGTTTAAAAGAGTGATTGCCGTATCAAAAGCAGAATAATAAATGAACATCTGTAGACCATTAATCTTGATTTAGGTTTATATTGCACCTGTGTGTGAGGAAGAACACAACACAAATGTGTCACACAAAGATCAAGCTTCAAGACCACATAAGATCATTTCTATTTGTTGATGTGGCAGTGACACAAACATGCATACATTTCCGCAAATATGTGACAATCCAATAAATCCTATCAGGAAGATTTTCCACATCATTGAATCAGGTGCCACATTGAATCAGTGGTCGTAGTCATCTCCAAAACATCGGGAGTTGAAATACTTGCCCTCCTTCAAGACACCATCATTTAAGAGGCAAACAGTCTATTTAGGCCAGAGATCAAGAATTCCTCACCTACAAAGCTATTTTAGTAGTTTCCTGGAGGTATGTTATGTATCATCGTCTGATTGGTTGTTAAATGTTTATCACTATAGATTGACCAATGAAAAGATTGACGTCACAATCTACAAGGGAATCACACACCGATATAGTTGGGGGGAATGTCAATGTACTTGGGGTTAGGGTTCATTGAGTTAATTATTCATTGTTATTCAAATTAGTCAATTTTCTTTTCCTTTCTTCCAGTTTTTCATTAACTATTCCTTTATGCAAGCAAAGGTCAAAGGTGACTGGATTAATGCAGTGCTCATAAAAGCGCTGCATGAAAGTTTCTTTTTTTCTCAAAACATTTCCTTTTTTTTTTATTTTCAGCATATGTCATTGAGATAAGACGTGGTCCAGAGAGAGCAAAATGTTTTCTTTCTTTAAAGATAATTACTACAAAACCTAAAAATGTTCAAGTTATTTCAGTTTCCCTCAGAAAGACTGTGCACTGGTTTAAAAAAAAATATAATGAAGGAATATCTCAAAAATTATATTTTTGTGACTAATACATTCTGAGCCTTAGAAATATATAGAACAGCTTTTTAAGTCAAATTAATTGTAGTATTTTATAATGTGACTAAAATATGTATTCCTTGATGTGTTGTCACAGGCAATGGTTAACTTTCAGGTGTTTTCCAACATACTCCTAAAGTACTTGCTCACCAGATTTAATGTTTCAGAAACAGTCCTAGTGAATTTCAGTTTTAGCATATTAGAATGAGTGAAGCATAAGTGATGTACTACATATTTAAAATGCCATCAACATGACCAGGAACATGTAATATATAAAAATGGCATTGCTTGACTGTTTTCTTCACTCATTTTAATATTAGGCCTGATCTGGACACCTTCTGACCTTTGCTCAAATGAATCTGTCTTTTTTCCTCTCAAGCTTTCCACCAATTTATCAGTTACATGAAACTGTCAGTTCTTTTCTTTCTTCAAACCTTATGTTTTTTATTAGGTGCATGAATTTGTTAATTCTTTTTTTCTTCAAACCTTCCATTAATTTTTTATTAATGACATGAATCTATTTTCTTATCCTTTTGTCAAGAATTTCATTACTTGCTCATTAGTTACACCAACCTTTTTTTTCCTCCTCAATTGTTCATTAATCTATCCTTCCATCAATTCCACCTCCATCTGACCATTCATCTGACCATTCATCAATGTCCTTTTTTTTTTCCTAAACATTCCTTCAGTCTTCATCTCTTTTTCATCTATCTATCATCTGTGATCTCCAACTGGCTAAATGTTTTCTTACTGATTGTAGAAATTGCTGCTGTCAGCTGTTTGTAGGGCATGCTGACCTCAGCATGGCAACTCGGGAGATCTGGTGAGGTTCATAAGCATTTGTCTCGCAGCCAATCAAAATGAGACGTATGTCGATTTTGCACCATATGGGGTTTTGGTATCATGTGAAAGCTTATTTCATACCCTTTCAG
>JBCEWB010119453.1:0-11549 GCA_039654565.1 Peronia peronii
TCATCAACTTAAAGCTCACAATTTTCAATATGAAACTGAAGGATACCTATCGACTTCTCAAAACTGGCTTTCAAGAACACTGACAAGTACGACTGGTTTGTCTGACCGAATGCCTGCAAGTGGAAGTGTGTATAGTGTACGATTGAAAAGACAAAAGCCAAGCCATCCTCTGATACGGTTTACGATGTATGGAGCCTTTCAGCCTCCTAGGGGGTGGTTATCGCGGCTGAATCCTCTGATACCGTGGTTATGTGGCTATAAATAACGAGGAAATCGTAATAGCCTCACATATGCACCTAATAGGTGTCACCCTCTCACAGTACATCATACTAATCATACTCGATTGGGGTCACAAGCGACGGGTGAGGTGTGAAACGGGTGCATTATTTCAACATGCTTGCGCCTCAGGCCTTATCCTCAGTTTCATACCGCTGTGCAGTACAGCACATTGCGAGCACTGGTACTTGACTCGCTCACGGACAATTTCTTTGTCGGGGTTTTTTGTGTCATACTGCTCGGCAGTACAGCACATATAGGTACAGGTAGGCCTGCTTGATGCGCTCAGGGACGATTTGTTTGTCGGAAGGAACTGGTTCGGTACCCGAGCTTGGTCTTGGTTACACTTAATATGAAAGAAAAGTCTGATAGGGGAAACGAAAACCGTTCGTTATAAGCGTAGTTTTCGTATCGGACCATCATTTTATTTCTTTGTAAGCATTAGAAATTGCATAGCAAAAAAAGAAGTTCCCAAAGATTCTTTCGTAATAACGCAAGTTTCTTTTTAAGCGTTTTCTTAATAACATGAGTGTATCATGTGGACATGTCTGAATGTTGTCGTGTGTCAAGACTTGCTGCCATGCACAGAGCATGTACACAAATCAGCATATTAACAACCCTCTGTCATGTGACCAGCCTCGGAATCCTCATTATGAAGGATGAGAATGGTATTTTCAAAATCATGGACTTCTCATATTTCGATTCTTCAGTTTTATCCTGCTGTTGTGGAAGCCATTGCACCAAATGGCAGCACTGTTGTAGTCACATTTATAGAATATGGCAATCAAGAGGAAGTGTATCTAGGAGATATACAGCCTTTCCAGCAGCCAGGATGGGTAAGTAGCTTTGGCACACAACACAATAATGGCTACATTGTGCCTAACTCTGTCGAAGATCTCTTGTAAGTTAGTAAAATATATCAGAAGATATATATGTATTGTAACATGGACTATCATACAGTTTAAAAGGAACAGTTATTAAAAGAAAATGTGTAGACATGCGCAGTTTGCGCTGTGACTTGCTGTGTGTTTAGAATTTTCCTAAATTGTATTAATGTTAGTGGTCTAAATTTTGAGCAGAGGTTCATTTCTCGCAAATATGCTAGGATGGTTTGTGGTGATGTTTTCTTGAAGAGATCCCTCAGAGAAGTAGGAATGCTGCAGATAGAAATGGGGTCAACGAGAAATAAAATTGCAAATCCTTATTTTTAAATTAGTGCCTGTGCCATTTGTATTTTCTTTAGTAGTTAGTTGGCCCCCTTGTCTATAATTAGTATCTTTTGAGGGCTAACTTGCTCATATATGTTGTAGCTGTAGAAATTTCTAGAGAATTAGCTGTACATTTTCTGATTTCTTAACTTTTATGTACATTACAAAAAGAAAACTGAAGAAGTTAAAAGTGAAAGGCACAGTATTGGTTTTAATTATTAATGCACAATCAGTAGCCATTCATAGGTATGTTTGCCAGAAAAGAAAAAAAGATCTGAAAGGACATTGTATACGTAACATTTCTCAGTTGTCATTTGTAAATGATTAGCCAGAGCAGATGAATATTGTCTGTGTGGCATGATATTGTTGCCGTGGACATATGCATGCACATTATTTTTTTCAGAACTATCTTGTGGCTTCTCTTATGTTGACAAGAGAGTAGGCAAAATATCATCATTATGAAATGGTTATGTGATATACACTAATAGAGATCTAGTGTTACTTACTCAGACATAACGAGTACCCCAACTAATTTTGACAAAACAGAATAGGCAAACAATTGCCATCTGGGCATGATATGCAGTAATAGAAGTGTATTATTGTTTTCTCAGACCTATCAAGTTGGCCCGCCTATGTATGACATGCCTGGGATTAACCCTTCTCTGCAGGACCCCGCAGCCTTCCAGGGAGCTCCACCCTTTGTGCCTCCGATGGAATTCACGCGCGGCGGCAACTACTACAATAACTATAGCAACAACAGCGGAGGTAGCCGGAGACAGGACAACAGTGACCGACGCAAACCAACCCAAAACTTCTACCAACCACCAAACCAGAAGTCTCATTAGTCTTTAACAGTGTAGTGCAATAAAAATATAATAAGCAAAACAGTAACTGACACACTCTAAAGACAACTGTGGCAATGTGGTACAACATAGCAGTTCTAAGAATTCTTGAGAAATAATATTTATAAATGTATTTTTAGATAATGTAATTTTTTAGCTAACTCAGCCTTCTACATTGTATAGCCACTTTTAATAGTGTAGTATCCAGCATTTCTTCCTCATGGTTATTTAATGAATGTGAAAGTTGCTAGTGGGCTGTTTTCCAAATTATCTGCAGAATAGGCATAGATGCTGTTAGGTTTTTGTAGTGTTGCTATGTTTATCTGAACTTTAAATTGTGCCATGTATTTCTTGTTCATAAAAAAATGAACAATGATCATATTACAACTAGTAGATCAAAACTTTACCTCACTTTGTATGGGGCTGCTAGAATTTTATCAAATTTTATTTAAGTGATTGTTTTTCTTATTTCTGTCTAAACAATATTTAGTCACAATGTAAAAATATGTTTTAATAACAGCATCTGCAGTAGTGTCTGTTGTATGTATTCATGCCAGGTTTATGTTACTTTACATTTTAGTTTTTTTAGAGCAGTTTGTTTTTCGGTGTAGGCCAGATGCAACTTTTGTTTCATTATTATATAAGCAAACTCTTGTTTTATTGTTACAGAAGTGCAATATAGTATTCTTGTTCGTAAATGTTTCTCAAGTCACAGGGCTCACATACTTCAAAGGAATATTGAGTCTTGGGATTTTCAGAAATATTCTAGTACTGGCTCAGTTCGTATGGTGACAAGGGCATTATAAAAGATATAACAGTAATACTAGCCACAATAAATCACATTGTACAGCACACTCCAATACACTCTACATATAAGAGCTCTGATTGTTTTGCAAAATGTAATATACAATCCAATTCGTTTAAGACATTTGGCATTCAAAATTAGATAAGCATGTACTATTTATACATAATAATTACCAGCATATAAGTGGGATAGTTATTATAACATAGCAAGCAAAATAATACCAGAAGCAGCCAAAATATAACTGTGATGATCTGACACAATATATGGCAGTTTTGTGTAAGGAATCTCAATATATAACCCAGTGAGTTAACAGTATTTTGATTTACTTAATTATAGTTTAAGTTTTTTTTAGGTTTTTTTCCCTTCTCCCCAAGAGAACTAGGAAGATTTTGCTTGGCTTTGCACAATTGTAATAATTATGTTGTCTTGTGAACACCTGATGTGAATTATGAGTACGTGTAATGTCCTCAGAAGGAGCTAAATTTCTGATATGTCAGTCATGTATAATGCCTGATTGAGATCAATCTTGTTCAGATACCACATCATCAGAATTATTTAAACTTTTAATAAGTTTTTCATATAATTGGCATATAAGTAGGGGAGGAAATTCTAAGAATTCTGTAGTATGCAGAATGTGTGACATAGATTGAGGAAGGTTTAAATAGCCTTTGGTTTGGAGATTTGTTTACATATCTTACCATATTACAAAACAACAGGAAACTTGAAATTTCTTTCTTTCCAGATATTGTTTGAGGATGAAATCGTACATCTCAATACATGCATTATTAGTGATAAACATCAGTTTTCAAGATTAAAATGATTCAAGAAAAGATGAACTTGCTGCTGTCTTTCCAGAGTTCCACATCACCATTATGTTTACTCAAACAGAAAATTGATAATGTATAAAAATTTTGTGACAAAGTGCATCATTTTTTATTTCTATATTGTCACATAATATGTGACTGGTATTGTATGTGTGTTCACAAACTGTACAAAATGTATTTGGCTATAAATAATGTATAATAATCTGTCACTGTATATCAGTATCACTCTATTGCACACATTTCTGTCATTTTCTTCATTCATACACTGTAGATTCATGTCACATTTATAATGGCATCATTTTATTTGTCATATCGCAGGTTGATTCATTTTAGCAATCAGGGAGATGATTGACAGAAAATATTTAGATACTTTCAGTTGAGCATGGTTTACAATTATGAATGACATTTTTTTTTTTTTACACGAAAACTTTAAAATTTTGTCCTCAGAAATAGGCCTAGGTGAAAGCACTCTTTCTATGCAGACAAATGAGGATTAATTTGCATCTGGATTGACCAAATTGGGGGACTTTTATTTTCAGAGGGGATTCTTAGATAGGTAAATTATAGAAAAAAAAGTTATGTTTTGTGGCAGAGACGGGCTCTAAGGCGGACTGGGCTCTTAGGCAGCGTGTTCTTAGCCGGAGACCACTATATTATATGCAACATGCTTTTTTTATGAACATTATAAAGTTAACTGTATATGAGTTTGATCCATCTTTTTTTCAGAACAGAAGCAAGAGTGAAAAATGACAAAAGTTGTTTCTACAATTATTTTAGCTGTGAAGCCAACATTATTACTTCTCATTGAAAAGTAAATTATTCAGTAATGAGGAATTTGATAAATTATGGAAACAAATATGAGCCCAACAGTCTCAAAGGAAATGTACAGTATATTTAGATTGTGTAGCAAAATTTATTCATTCGCTCATTAGCAATAACTTCAGGAGTTTGGTCGTTAGATCTTCTTTTGTCATGACATCTGTTTAGCCTGTGATGTAAATCATGACTACAACTTGTCTACAAGTATAGTGGTCTCCACGTAAGAACCCGCCGCCTAAGAGCCCGGTCCGCCTAAGACCCCGCCTCTCCTGCGAAACGAAATTTTTTCTCTATATGTACCCCTCTAAGAACCTGCTCCTAAATAAAAAATCCGCCTAAGAGCCCAGTGTCGGGTCAAAACACCGAGTACTTATGGTGTAATTTTACATCATATTGTCGACTTGAGAGAAATGCACAGTACTATATGTGAAGTAAAATGGGGGACAAGGGTGGAGGAACAGATAGACAGAGAAGAGTGGAAGTGATGGTTGATGTATGATGGCATAATCAGGCTACATCTGGACCAACCCGTAAGCATTTCTTTGTTTGACAACATGTAGGACAGCACTTGTGATTAACTTTGTGGATGACAAGGTGTAAGTTTAGCCTCCTGACTGGTCAGTTGTTTTGCTACTTCAGTCGGTCTGTAAACACTTGAGTCACTCGTGGTGCGTGGGATTGTCTGTAGGATAGCATAGCAATACTGGTATCGTGTTATCATTTAACAATAATACTGTTGAGATGTGAAAACTCACTCAACATTTAAATGCTGGACATTATTGATTATTGATGTAGTTATATGCTAAGAAAGATCAGGAACGGTAACGATCAACTTATCATAATAGTGAAGGCAATCTGTGATCAGACAGATTGCGTAACTTTTCAATCTGCCTAAGAACCCGTCTGCCTAAGAGTCCGCTTTTTTTTTTTCTCCCGGCGACCGGGTTCTTAGGCGGAGACCACTGTACCAGTTTTCATATTCAGTATTCTGCTTTGCCTTTTCATGTGGAAGAAAAACTAGTCAAAAGATGTGGTAATTATCAATCTTGTATAGATCTAATTGTTAAACCGACAAACTGACCTCAGTAGGTTGTGAAGTTAATGCATGTGAACCAGTTTCTACCACTAATGTACTGCTTTATCACACCCTTTCCCATAGCTATCATTAACTAACAGCTCCAGCAGATCACCAGTTATTTGAACATTAATGTTTACTCCTTTCTGTGGAGCTGTCATACAAAACTGTACATATATTCATGACTGCGGTTCATTCATTTTTTAAATTTTTTTTTTTAAACCTGCAGAATGCACAGTAAAATAGATTTATTTAGCGACAATGAATTGATTGAATTTATGTCACCATTGTGCCTTACTGATTTTTTTTTTTTTTAAAACAAAGAAATGTACATAACTCTTAATTTTTCTTTGAAGCTTTGTAGCTTGTTTCTTTGCTATATTGTATCATTGTATGGCTGTGTGTACTTGTATGTGTTAAACATTTATCCCTTTGCTTATTTTTGTATTAAATTCTATTTATGTGAGATACAATGTATATGTAAACTGCCAAAAGAAATATTTGTGATAATGTGTTTTTTTTTGTTTTGATAAAAGTGTCAGAAGACTATCAGTCATGAAGTCACTTTGAGATCCTGGAGTTTCTGTGAGTAACATTTGTAAGGTGTTTTTCCCAGGAGATATGAAATGGACAGTTGATAAACCAGAAGCACATATTGATATCTTCTTTTGTTGGTGTAGAATGTTCTCTTATTTGATCATATCCATAGCATATAATATTATGTGCACTCATTTTGTTCTATCTGCTATGATATAGATGCTGATGTTTGGTAAAGTGTTAGCATTAATTTTTGTGATTATTTTAGGATTTTATAAAGGACTTGTCGAAATTTCAAAATGATTACTCCAGGCAGAACATAGTCTGGAGAGCCAGTTCTGAGTGAGTGAGTAGGAAATGATCACTTCTACTGAAAAGTGCAAAACCTCATCAAATGGGGATTGTTTTTGACCAACCTTGTTATTTCCCTTTGCCAAGCACAAGGGTGTTGAACAAGCAGCACAGAGAGGGAATAAATCACTTTTACACTCTTTGTTTGAATGTACATTATAAAAAATTACAAAAAAAATTCATTGTACATGTATAAGGAAATTGTTTTCTTGACATCATAATAAATGTAGCAAAAGTTTTTGTGATCAGTTTTTCAAATGACAAGAAGAAAAGTGAGTTTTTCCTTCTTTATACTGTTTCTTCAACAACCCATGTATTTGGTAAAAAGAAGCACAAGTAACAGCACTGCTTCAAAACAGTCCTTATTGGATCATCCCTTTTTTTCTTCCAATTGCTCAAATGACTTCTTTCACATATACCTTAAGCACATATATTTCAAGAGCTAGAATTAAAAGTTTGCCATACTACTCTTTAAATCAAAATTGAGAGTAAAATGTTTGTTGAGCTACTGAAAATGAAATGGTGCATGGGGTTCATTCATATTATTAGTATTATTAAATATTAGGTTCATCATTTCTCAGTCTCTCTGTCAGTGTGTTTACTTGGCCAAAGCACTACATACTACATGACTGACTAGTCCTTATTTCCTGCAGATACAGCAGACAAAATACCTCACCCAGGCTAGTTTTCATCTGTATCAGCCTGTGTTAAATTATGTGTTCATCTTCTTTATTCTTTTAACTGAATTTGGTTCATTCAGTATCAGTCCCATCCTTGAAAATGCCAACTGATAACACCAAGGTCAGAATTTCATTTTATTTTTCAGTGGACATGGAAGAGCTTTAAGGGGGGGGGGGTCTGAAATTGGGTTTTTGCTCAAAATATTCGATTTTGGGTTTCTGTTTTCTTTGAAAAGTTCGGTATCTGCTGAATATAAAAATGGTATTAAAAAGGTGATATGTCCATTCTAAGGTGTGGGAAGGGTGGTCAAGCAGAGGTTGATCTGCCCCTCTGCCATACAGGCTCTTGCTCATTTGGGGCTCTTTATTCAGTGATAGATCATCACAATTTCACTGGCTACAGACAAATTACATGTAGAAGACTTGATTATGATCTCCTTCACCAATATCGGGAGCCCCAGTGCCAGGGGTGGATACTGACTGACCATCTAATGCGCTGACCACATCGAATATCAAGAAAAATGTTCACATGGGCCTCTGAAATAGACTTCCCACAGCCTAATGAGGGTTAAATATGCCATGTTTCTGCTGTTTCAGAGTGCAATAGTGGATTATCTGTCACAAGAAGGGTAAAAACGCTCTTGGTTTTGACCGAGGAAGACATGGCGGCCATATAAAGCCCTCTCTGGACCTGAAAATGACACACCGGAAGTCCTTTTGCTGATGGGGTAGGGAAATGAAAATGGAGGAAAAATGGGAGTTGGGGGATAGAAGGAGGTAAAAGAAGGCATAGAAATCATGGAAAGAGGTCTAATAGGTGAAACAAACATGTTTTGGGGTTGAAAGTCCGATCGAAAGTTCTTTACGGCAGTTTTTTTAGCGAAAAAAACTTTAAATGCGTTTTTCTCAAAATGCGTTTTTTTAGCACAAATATGCTATCTACTTTTTTATTTATGGAGCAGTTACCATGAAATTTGGCATGAATGTAGAACAAAACAATATCTAAATTTTGTCAGAAGGGATTTTTTACATCAGTGTGAGTTTTTGAGAAATTTGAGATTTTGGGGTCAAATTTTTTTAAAATCTGTGACCTTTTACATACCAAATTTGAAAAATTGTAGAAAAAAAAACTAAGCACTTTATCAAAAATCTGTTCGGACAAAATTTAGATATGGAATGGGAAAATATGTATACGAAATTACAAGCACATCGGTTGGAAAAGTTCAGAGCCTATCAAGTAGCAAAATCCAAGATGACAGCCGTTGCCATGGCAACCATGAGTTATTTCGAATTTTTTTCGTTTTCCTCTGATTTCGCCATGCCGAATTCAATCGTAATGGTTAAAATCATCTCCCCCCTCCCCCCAGCGGTTTCCAGAATGACTCCCAGGACCCCCCCCCCCCCTCCCTTAATGGACCACTCATCCCCAATTATTCAGGAAAAATGACATGGTTTATTTGACCACTGTGAGACTTGCAGTCACTTTGTCAAACTTGATATTGATGATGATTATCATTATTGCTTTCAGTATTCTGTTGGCACACTTCTTCAGGCAAAACTCACAATATATGTACATCTTTTGTTTTCATATGCTTTATTCTAAATTATCTGTCCATGGCTAGAAAGTCAGACAGGATCCAGACCTATTAACTCCCCTTTTATAATACACATTCGTGTCTGACAGTATCATAGCCAGCTGGTTGTTTGTGTGAATGCAGTGGTAGTACAGCTTCATATTATTTGTAAACAGTGGAAGTTTAGCATGCAGTGTACAGCATTTATTTGGAAAGGGAAGGGAATCCTGATATGGTATTTGCCAAAAAAAAAAAAATAAATGTTAGGCGTTTTTTTTTTTCCTTGGAAGTTCTGCCATCCATTTCTGAGTGCAAAAAAAGCATTCAAAAATCTTTATTTTCCCTACAGCAAAGACCTGCCGTGATTCTCTTTAATTCTACACCCTTAGGGTTTACACACAGAGCAGTTGTTTTCAATTTTGTTTCACTTTCAGCTACTGAACTCTGTGAGCTCATAAAAACACGAGGGTTTTTTTGTTTATTGTCAGGGACCCAGTTCCTTTCATTTCATATACTTTTTATCTTACTTATCCTAGACTGTTTTGTGTCTCAGCACTGAAATTTCTCTCCATTGTCTCTTTCATATTGATTCACTCAATAGTGTTTACTTCAAGAATATCTTTTCTTTAACTAGAACATCAACATGAGTTTGTGATGGCCATTGTTGCAGTCTGATTTTTTTTTTCCCACCAAATCACATCAGTTGCATCGAGACATGAGCCATATGAAAGCAAATGTGTTCTTACCTCTCGCTCCCCTCCTGAGACATATACAAATCAGAAATGTTTGCCCTGAGTTTAGACCCTCATTCGCTTATTTTACTGTCTAAATTTTGTTGAGTTCAATCGGAGATTGAAATGCTGTCCTAAAATGTAAAATTTTAATTTTATTGAGTTCAATCGGAGATTGAAATGCGGTCCTAAAATGTAAAATTTTAATGTTGAAAAGCTTTCAGGGTATAGTTCAATAAGCATGTGCATGATTTGTTTTTTAATTGTAAATCACCTATAGGCTTTTAGTATTCTTATTGTTTTCACATGTGTGAAGACAGTGAGATATTCATTGCCCTTCGGTGAAGAATCTGTTTGCTTGACAGTTTCAAAATTATATACATTGTAGCATTAAAAAGTGATGCTTATGAGAAGATACTTATTTTGTTACTCCTTATATTTTTACATGTCAGTCAAGATCACTTTCAGTGATGTTATATTCACATAATATTCAATGAGATATCCTTATCATGTATTGTAGGTTATTTTGTTTCTTTAACTGCAGTGTATCAATATCAATGACAATGTTACTTCTTTGGTTTTTTGCTTCTGTTATGTATAAACTTCAGGTTGTAGATTCAAACAATACAGCCTCATAGGTTGATTTATAAAAGAATATTCAAAGCCATTCATTTCTTGTTCTTACTTTTTATACATGGTGTGTCATTGTCCACAATTTGAGTACTGTAAGTGTAAGAAGGATTCTGTGCAAGAACAAACAGGCTACCTTATTCTGCTTTATGTTCTATCACTGGGATCAAAATGCATTGAGTTGCCATTATCTCTCTGCCCTTTTACATTGTCTATCTCTAAACATTCTTGTCAACTGATATCTGCTTCACATTTTGATTGTGGATATCCTTTTTTTCTCCCTCTTTCAATATCAGTATAAATCCTCCCCAACATGTTGATCAGTTGAGGTTTGGATCTTTAAAAGCAATCTCCAGAATACCTTCAAAGTTATGATGTCAATGCTCAAAGTGGGTTCTTTAAGTGAGAATGTTTACATAAAATTTACTTTAGCAGTCATGAAATGTTTGACCTCAAATGTAAGTCAAATGTGCTCTTATTCCATGAATGTAAATTTATGATTTACAATCACATGTGATTCTTACTCAAGAGTTCCTTGCATTTGCGCTAGAGCCTGCTGCTGGTTCATAAATCGTCGGTGATATCACATACTATCATAAGTGACATTTTGGGCGAAATCGAGTTAGAAGCACTGAACAATTCCGCTACCTCTTATGTTTCTTCTCTCAAAACGGCGTGTCGATACTCCCAGTAGTTTCGGAGATATTACATTTTACATACTATCGTATCGCAAATATCAGCTCGCGTGGAATATTACGTACTATCGTATTGGACGATACGTTAGTTCGTGAAAGCAGTTATACTTTGCGACAAGTTTCATTTTTTATATCACGAAGTATCGTAAGTGACTTTTTTTGCTCTTACTATATGGAAAAAAAAAACTACATAAATCTGTTCCCGCACTTTGCTCTTCACTCATCTTCTGCGAATTGACATTTTGTAAACTTGCTTTGCAGTGCCACATCTGATCCTGTAACAATTTGTTGATAACCTACTGACGACACACCATAGCTGATTCCTATAGCAAAGGTTTGTAGGCTATTGTGAGTTTGCATAGTCATTTTTGCCATGTCAGTTTATAACAAAGGTTGCATTACACCTAACAGTCTTCTTTCGGTCAGGCCTTGAATACTGCATTGCACTACTGCAGTTTTTAAGGAACCAGTTTAAAGGCTCTCCACTATCAGGATGCACAGC
>JBCEWB010119464.1:0-11549 GCA_039654565.1 Peronia peronii
GTATGTATGTATGTATGTATGTATGTATGTATGTATGTATGTATGTATGTATGTGTGTGTATGTGTGTGTGTGTGTGCATGCGTGTGTGCATGTGTGCGTGCGTGCGTGCGTGCGTGTTCCCACTTCAATCATATATGTTTTTGCATATATCACACTGTGAATGCAATACCTGTATCATATTGATATGTTCTTCTACAATTTAGAAAACATAGAACTAATGAGAACCAAGTCAGCTGACAACAAATAGGCAGCGTTATCATTTGGTTGTCAGATTTTATTTTTGGCTGAGCCTTTAGCAGGATAGAAGAGAAAATAGGATTTCTCCTCAGGTCTGATCTCAGAAAAACAAGACTTTATCAGAGGAAAGTCATGTAACTCACAGCTTGAACAATGGATTACTGCAGAGTTATGGAACTTTTTTGTACCAGGAGCAGAGAGCTACAATTTTAAAATCTGTTTCTTGATAACATGGCACTGCAGATACAGTTACCACTGCCATTCTGAGAATAGCCGATAAAATTTGCACTACTCTGAGTACAACCGTCAATCTTCACCAGGTCATGCCGAATGATTTTTCCATGAATTATCTTTGGGTTTATGGATTTTTGTTTAAAATCAGGGCAACTGTAGATTTGTTTAAACTTAAGTAATCTGGCATTGTGGATATATCACCACAGTCTCGCTGAAAGTGGTTGATAAAATTTACATTAATCTGAGGGTTATTATCTCTAAAATGGATTTCACTCTTTTGATTCTTCATTGGACCATTCTGAATGATTTTACTGTGAAAATGCAACTCAGAGCTGGAAAGTTAGATCTGACTACTGTATAATCGGGATATTTCCTGGCTCACCAAAATTAAGACCCTTTAACACCAAAAGTGTGAAGGGGACAATTTTGCTCAAAGACCCACTCGTTAGATCTATATAAACTGCATAAGACTTATGTTTTTACATGCATAATTCAGTACTCATCTTATATTGCCTTAATTTCATGACTTGAATATGCATAAGCATCATTAATGGAACACTGGCACTACAGCTCTTTCTTCTTGTTACTAAAGGGATGTGACACAACACAAAATAATTTTGTTTCTAAACAAAATAATGGAACAATTCCAGAGAGAGGATGAAATTCAAGTAACAAGCAGTTTTAAGGCTGCTTCTCTGGTCATAATGTACCAAAAACTGAGAAAGTCAAATCATCATACTCACCAGGTCTGTAGTTTTGAACAAGACATATTTTTTTTGTGTGTGTGTCATCTGTATCTAGATCTACTTATACACATTGAAGCATGTGTATAATGTCATATAGGCCACCATCATATCTCAAGGGCTCAAGTCATTCTTCTGGCATTTTGAGGTAACAGAATGCCATATGTATGAATCATATAAAGTTCTTAAGTTTATCCTCAATAGGGAGAGGCAGAAGTTGGATTTATTATATTATAAGCCCAAGTGAGGAATTTCCTTTCAAGCAAATGTTTTTGTGTTTTTTTTTTTTTTTTTTGGAGTTTTGTCAAAGTCACTGAAGATGACTGGGGCACTTGTGCTATGATGGTGACAGTATATCTCTCAAACAAAATATGTCAAAATTTGAATCCATTCCATATCATGTATCACATACTTATATCTTTGTGTACTATTGAGGGTTAAGTTATACCATCATTTGCTGATTTGTAGGGCGAATGGCCAAGGAGATTGAGTTTTTGCAAGGTGCCTTTGAGTCATATAAGAGTACACTGCACTCGGAGACCACAGAGAAATGGAATGCTAAAGAGGAGGAGCTGACACAGAAATGTGCCGCAGAAAAGCAACAAGCGATTCATGAAATGAGTAAGAAATTATTGTCTATGTCTGAAAAAAACTGCAAGGAAGGAATGCTATCATTTTTTTTTTTTGGTGATTTTGGTTCCTGAAGGTGTATATTGTCTGGAAGATTCTTGGGCAGATGTTTATTTGTCTGTATATTTTTGTTTGTTTGTGTGTGTTTGGATATGCATTTATGCTTAGATATGTTATAGTGTGCGTGCTTGTGTGCACATGTCTATTTGTCTGTCATTCTCTAATTCTTTTCTTTTTTCTTTTCTTGTCTTTTTTTTTTTGTTTGTTTTGTTGTTGTTTTGGCTCCTGAAATGTATGTCATCCTTTCTCTCTTTCACGTTTTCCAGCTAGGGTAATATGATTAAAACATAATATACACTGAAATAAAGTTTCCTTATGGGTAAAATAATGGATCATACTTAGTCTACTGGATATCTGAACATGATAGATCTGGATTCTTAGGGTGTGTTGCTGAAGATCTATTATTGCCTTAGTATCTGTATCTCACAATTAAGAATCTCCTTTCATTTTTTATTCTTTTTTTACTCATTTCTTCTTTTTTTGTCTTTTTTTTTTCTGGTCTCTTCTTTGTTTTTGTTTTTTGTTTGATTTGTTTTGTTTAAGCATGCAATGCAGTAAATGTTTACACCCTATGACTGAAAAATCTTCCAGAGAACAAGTTTATTCATGAGAGGAACCAGGACAGAAATAACACAGCCAAAGCGCACCAGAAAGCCATAGAGGCTCTACGCAAAGAGAACAAGAGAGAGATGGATGTGAGTGAAGTTTAACTCATTCGTTACAGATGTTTTTGGTAACTTTTGGGCATAGGTTGTGTCAGAGATTGGCCACATCTGAGGACAATATAGGAAAGAAAAACAAACATTTAAGGACCTGTTTATCTTGAAACTTGTAATATATGGTGAAAACAGACCTTGAAAACTCAGTCCACCACAGTTACACTACTCACTTCCTGCTGGTACCATGCCTTTTAAATATCAGTAAATTCAGTCTTGAAAGGTACAGCAGCAAGGGAGGACATTTGATCTAAGTAATTACACCATCTGCATAATGGAGAGAGGTGTAGTAGTAATAATGGTAGTTGTAGTAACTTAACAGACACCAGTTTAAAGATATTTTGAATATACAGTATGATGATGTGACAGAATAAGTAGTGTACGAAATGTACAAGGAAATAATGATAAAAAGCTGCTAACAAAGAGAGAACAAAGCAGAATCTTGTAGAAGCAAAGTCATCATACTCACCAAATCTAACATTTTGAATAAGATGTTTTATCCATCATTTTCATTACATCTTAATTTAAATCTACATGCTAAAGTTTAATGTCATTGTCACTTGCTGCCTCTGACTCTGTATCATTATTACCACTATGGTCATTGCATTCAGTGTTTCCAAACCAATCATATAGTTAAACTAGTAGAAAAACCACGGCCCTTGAGGGAGATTTTTTAAATATAGGACAATCTGACACTGCCCTGCGACTGAAAGTATATGGTAAGTGTACGCACCTCAGTGTTGGTATTTTGGATGATTAAACTGAATCTTACTCAAAGAAAACATGTTTGGTATTTTGCTTGCTCTGCGAGCAGAAGTGGAGGAACAACAGCAAAATGCAGCATTCTGTCAAATGTACAATATGGGTCAAATGCTCTAGTTACTATTAAATTATTATTGCCTTTTTAAACTACCATCAAACATAATAAGCTTTGTTCAGGTTCATTTAAGTCAAAACTCAGATTTTTAAGCAACAAATTTGTGTGCAAAACTTCAGATGGATACATTCAGCAGTTTTCGTCCATAAGCCTTTTATGGAGTTTTGGTTGTAGATTTATAGCATTGATTTACTGTAACACACCAGCTTTGGACCTGCCTTATCAAACCATTCATTCATATTTCCTAAACCAATCAAGTCTCTGTGAACGTCAGCGAAACCACTGAAAAGAAAGTTGAGATACGAGCATAATCATATAAATAGTATTTGCTGTTTCAAAACATGGATCATACACATGTGATTACAGTGAATGGGAAAAATAATTTATGTCTTTCTGTCCTTTCTATTTCTGTTTTCAGAGTCTGATACGCAGATTTTCTAATGCTGCCGCCGACATAGAGAGGCTGAGGAGAACAACAGCAGAATTAGAGGTGAGCATTGGTATTCACAGCTATTGGGTCTGTCCTTTGATCTAGTAATATCTCATTTGGAGATATTGTCTTTCAGTTCTTCTGTTTTTTTTTAAATGGCATTACGTTATCATTACGGGTAAAACATGAGTGTAATATATCCCTTTGTGGTGTTGTCTGCCCTGTGACAGGAGACCAAGACAGAGCTGGAGCAGGTGAAGGAGAGCTACAACACCACCTGTCAACAGCTGGCCAACACCACCAGGCTTCTCACAGACACGGTAAGAATTGGCTGGCAACATCAACACATGCTGGAATGACATAGAATGTTTCTTATGTAAAACATGCAACTCAAAACCATAGAATGAAAATATGCTCAAAAGTACTCATAGAGAATACAAAATATACAGGTATGGCATAAATTTACATTTGTATATATAGAAGAATGACAAAAAGATGGGTGCACACATCCATCCATCCATCTGTTCATTTGACCCATCCATCCCTCCATCTGTCCATCCATCCATCCATTGATCCATCCATCCATGTTGGGGTAAGATTCTCATAAAACACTGCACTATGAATAAAATGCAATTAAATTCTCCAGAAACATAAGAGATTAGAAAACAATATCATACTCAGTGAAACCAGTGACTATCCAGTTCACTGACTGTTTGCTTACTGCATGATATATTCAAAAAATACAGAGAATAAAATCAGCATGTTCCTCCATTATTTTAAATGACAGTGCCTTTCAAAGTATGATCAGACAGATATTGCGCTAATCCTGTACCTCTGTGCCTGTGACATTGCAGAAAGTGCGACTGATGGAGTTTGAGGAAAGATTCCAGGAGAAAGTGGCCCAGGTGGATGACAAGTACAGACATAAATTGCAGGAACTGATGACCCAGAACACAGAACTTAAGTGAGTAATGAATGTGTAGGATCTACAACGTTCACAAGATGGCATAAGATGTCTGTAAAATGATAGATATTTGGAGGATATAGTGACAAGTAGAACCGTAGAAGCTCATGTGACAGCAATTTATAAAGATTTATAGAGTTCTATAGAGAACAGCAATACATGAAGAATCATAGAACTCTTTATGACAGCAAGATATATACATAGTACCATAGAGGAACTGTATAAGACAACAATATAATATTTTAGTTCCATAGATTTTCATGAGACATGATTTCTATATGGAATTGTAGGATTTCATAAAACAACTGTGCATACACTTAGAGCTTTCCAGGACTGCACATACATATGAAACTGCAAGACTTCAAAAAACAACAGCACTTGAAGAACAATGAGACTTCATAAGACAACTGCACATGTAGCATCATAGAATTCAATAAGACAGCATTATCAGATAAACTACTGTAAGTGTATGAATGATCATATAAATTGTTAAACTTGTTCAATTATTTATGTTTCATGATAGTTTTTGTCTCCATTTCCAACTTGGACAGGCGGTTGTTTGTGCAGAAATGTGGTCAGCTGTTTGATGAGAAAGCCAACTCCAATCAACAGACAGCACAAAGAGTTCAGTCTGCCAGGGAAACTATGGAGGTGAGTACTAGAAACCCTGGTTGTAGACTCATTGCCAGTCACTGAACTCTGCCAATGGAGCTCTGAAAAACAGCATGCAACTCCTGAACAAAATTTAGTTGCCTCACAGTTCAGGCAGAATGAAGTGCAAGTCACTGGAACTGAACAGAGAAATTGAAGATTGAATGTGATAAAAGTGGTCTTATAGGAATGTTTTTGTTTTGCAGACAATTGAAAAAAACAGTATCTCTAAATAAGAAAATATTGCTCTCGGGGGAAGATCATAAGTATAGCAGGATTTTGTGAGATGAATATACATATATGTGTGTTAAAATTTTTTGCCACATTTTCTCCTCAAATTAGCTGGTGCTGAGGAGTCATCCACTGTCTCTTTAATTTACAATAGCTCTCATAGCAGTCTAGCTAGCTGAAAACTTTTTCCATCATATGAAAGAGTATGAATTAAGAATTTACATGTAGTATTAACTCAGTCTGGTGAAAAACTGATTTTGTCTGCTGCGACACAATTTAATGTTATAGGCTGAGGAAAAATGTCGTAAATGATTGTAAGGATGATATTAGATTAGAGAATTCCTGTTCAATCTTCTTTGGACAAATATTTTGCATCTGCCTTCAAGGATAAGGTTTTTTAGTAAAAAGTTATCGCCATATATGTGCAGCTCTGTATGGACAAAACCTCTCAGGCAGTGAAAATGGCTACTTATAAATTAAATGCATTTCATGAAAGTTTGATATCTAGTATGAATATCAATTTCTAAGATATTGATTTCTAAGTGATCCCTGAGTTTAGATTAATTTTTGAAATTTTGGGGAAAAGAATGTTCAGGATTTCATTTTCATTAGACAATGACTCACTGTCCAGCAGGGGTTCTCCAGGATAATGCAGATATTCTAAACATTGATTGACTGACTGACTAAATGATTGATTTATCAATTGGTTGATTGATTGATTGATTGATTGATCAGTTTATTGAATTAATTGATTGATAATCCTGACCTTTGAATATTTCAGAGTTTGATCAAGTCCAAACAGAGAGCCAATGTCAACCTGGCCTTAGGTGGACCTTTGGATAAATCTAAGGGTGGAAAAAGTAGGCCAGTCAGCGCACCAGGCACACGCAATGAGACAGACTCGGCATACGAGACCGCTGGAGAGGTGGAGATCAGTGAGAGATATCGAGAGTTTGTCTTACCCGACATCAACTTGGACTCAAAGCCAGAAATTGATGAAATGAGAGCAGAACTGTTATCGTCAGGACGTGTGCGAGAGCCCAACAAAGATGAGCTACTAAAATCTTTAGAAGATCTGTAAATGTCTCAGTGTAGATCTAAATGAAGACGTTCCACTTTAGGCTGAATTTGATGTGACTTAAGATATCAAGTGAAGTGAAATTTTGCTGTTGATTCCCAACTTTTCTTGAAGCCTTGTCAGAGTGTTAAATTTAAGCCAGCTCTGTGAACAGACAGCATCACTTGATATGAATTATCTATAGATTGCAGTTCTCTTTATTGGGCTATTGATGTTTTATTGTGAGACTTACAGAGAGCTTGCTGCCATTGGCTCACTATCCTGGGAGCATCAACATACCACATATCTACAAGCTACTCATTAGTGTAACTCAGTTGAGAAACCAGTGGTAAATGTTTGATTTAAATAACAATTGTATACTATCAGTATTCAGGGGGTGTAAATCCAGTCAATGGAACTTTTAGAATTGACAGATTGGCCTCCCGTTAATGTGGTTTTTTCATTCATGACCAAAATAATTATGTAGCACAAATTCTATCTTGATGTAGAATCGATTACAAGTATCTCTCAGCCTGCCTTCACATCACTGCAGATCATTAGAGATTTTTCTATAAAAAAATCTCATAAAAAAAGAATGCTCCTCAGTTTGTTAACTAGTGATACTTACTGTGTTGACTTTCTCCACACAGAGAATTCCATCCATATTTTTAGGAATGGGTTTCAATGTAAACAGTTGTGTCTGAAAATTAGAAAGTGAATAGACCTAGAAATGGTACAGGACTCTATGAGAAAGACAATTATCTGTTGAAAATTTGGATGACAATGAAGAATGTTTATCATTTGTGAACTTCTGAGCTTGCGGTAACACTGTCTTTGTTAAATCTTTCCTTGAAGAGAAATTGGTTAATATGTTATGGATGAATATGTATAAAAACGAATGTGTGTGATAGCTAGAAACTGACTAAACTAAGAAAATCTTGTGTAATTCCGTACATGAGAAAAACAATAACTTCTGTGTTTATTTTCTTTTTCCTTGAAGTTGCTTCATAAATGAATCATTGAGTCATGAAAAATGAGAGAATTGTGTTATCATTTTATTCTGGTTTGCCATAGATTTTCACATTTGCTTGTTTTTAAACCCAGACTAACAATTTGATTGACCTGGCCTTATGCCAGCAAATTGTGATCAAGTTGTCCTGAATTGCATGTCAGACCCTCATATCTGGTGTTATTGTCTGTCTTTCCCAAATTGGCACAAATACTAAAATGTTGACTGGAAAAAAAATGTGATTAAATACATCAAATTTAATGTAGACTTGACGTCCCAGTGGCCACCAAACCTATTTACAAACCACACAGTGACTGGCTAACACATGATGTTGAAACTCTTGATGGTGCAGAAAAACTCCAATATTATTATGGGTGAAATACGCCAGTTGACTTTTTTTTTTAAATGTAAATTTACCAGGTGACATGAGACCAAAAACCGTAATTACATGTGTTACTAGTTTGAGCATGAGAGAAAACATGAAACAGATTGAATTAGCTAAAGCTATCAGTGTGAGGCAATCCGTTGAACTTTTACATATGTCACATATGGCAAAACTAAGCAAATCATTATGAAAAGTGAGTATCACAATTTTTATGAAGTTTGGGTTTTGGTCATACTTAAAGTATATTATACAGCCTGCTCCCAGTAGTCCACGAAAATATGAAACTTTCAGTCTATCATGCAGAGGGTCTATACTTCTTTTAGAGTTCACTGTGGTGCTCATTGTGAACAGTTTACTTCCATTTTAAATGTCAAATCTTATAGACAATTTACACAGATTTCTTGATTACACCCTGGTTGAAATGGATATTCACTTATAGTCAGTGAATATTGTTGTTAGATTGATATGGATTTGAGTGTCTATCAAGTAGCTATCTCTATGGTTCCTAGAAAGCTGCAAATGCATTTGAACATCTCCATGGTTTGCATATTGTTTAGAGGTTGAACTGTATGAGGATAAGAGCTATGTAAATGTCATCTATTGTTGTTATCTCTTGTTAAATTTAATGGAGGTTATATCTCTTTTTTATGAAGAACTTGGTGTCTTTATGGGCGTATATTGTAACAATGTACATGAATGGTTGATATGATTTTGTACTAAATAAAAACTGAGATGTCATGGTTTGGTTCATGGTACTTTAAATGAGTCAGGACAAGGAGAAGACGACTTCCATCGAGGTTGTTGAAACTTTTGCATTTGTCTTTCTTTACTGTTTACAGTTAAACTTTTTCTGTGATACAATATCAAATCACAAACATTCTTTCAAAGTTTTCATTGTTATAAAGTATTTGTCATCATGCCCAGTGTTTAAAGATCTGTTCATGTTATGTCTGAGAGAGCTATGAATAATATGATGCTATTCCTTCTGAGTGATGTGATATGATGGACCCATGCCTCTAATACCCCTAGAAGTAAAACAGATGTGTGGAGCTTTAGGAAACCAATCATTTGGTGAAATTGTTCAGTACTGATTCATTACGTATTCTGAAAGAGTTGAGTCCTATCAAGAATTATAAGATCTGTTCAGACTCAGTGGAAGAATTTCATGATTTCTTTTCACCTGAATATCACTAACTCTGTATTTGACACAATGTAGCCATCATCTCATCTTGCTGATATACTACCATTACATGAAAAATCAGTTTGACTCTTGATTTTTTTTTCTAGAGTTCCAAAAATTTGGAGAGATACTGACAACTACTTTGTACAAAATTCTACTCAAAATTTTTCTTCATTTGACAAGTGTTCTTCAGCCAGGTCAGAGCTCCAAACAGATAAATACATAAATTATTCAAGAAATTTGTCAGGTGTTTTTGCAAGACATTTTTCTTCTCTCTTGCACTAAACATTTATTATCAATAAGCCTATAAATCAGTTTCAGAGGATGGAATCCTCATAATGATTACCTTCTCCCTATGATCATATCTGTACACATGGAGCCTCATGATTGACATTAACATTGTTGTGTGTTATTGACACTGAAAGTTTGTCAATGCCACAAATGAAATAATTGTTTGAAATAATAGAAAAACAAATACTATTTGATGTTTAATTGTGCTTTATTTTTGTATAGTGAGGAGCTTCAGCCTTTTATTGTCATGTAAGAGATCATCATGTCTTTTCAAACAAAAAAAAAACAACAACAACAAAAAACTACAAAAAAACACACAAAAGAAAAATGAACTTAAGTTGTCTTTGTTGTCACTTTTGTACATCAGTGAATCTAAACTTTCTATTGTCCTTTAAGAGATCATGTCTCTATTGTTGATATTCTTGTGATATTGTTGAGAGCAGATAGAGAGGAAAATTAAGTGCCCATTATTGTGACTGATTATGCACCTGTTTGCTGAGGATGAGTTTTTTGAAATCTTTAAGCATCATCAAAAATTCAGTTGTGTTGTATGATGATGTGATTTTGACTCTGTTTAAGAAATGACAATTTATGGCCGGCAACTGTGGCACTCATACAGCTAGATTGTACCGATTTCAGAGACACTCGAGAATCCACATCTTGAGTTGCTCTCTGAAGGATCTTTTTACAAACCAATGCCTTAAACTATCTTGCACTTTTTACATCAGGTAGGTCAATATCCCAAAATCTAGAACATCTAACTGAAAATATAAAATTGTGAGCATGTGGCAGGCCACATGGCTAAGGGCATGTCTATGCATATTCTTTTTTTGGTAAATTCCCTTGAAACCTTCAACATATAAAGATATTCAAGTGTGGTAGGTGTCATACAGTGATGATCATGGTGATGGGCTGTTAAATCTCAACACAAACAATGCATGAAGAAGATATACCATAAGTACACCTTGTTCCTATACATGGTATGCTGTGTGGAAGAGATTTCCAATGCAAAGTATAATGAACAGACTGATCTTTTATATAGTCAGCTGTCTGACATTTCTAGAGAAAAAGTAAAAGGAAAAAATACAGTTTGTTTCTTTTTCACAACAGCAGTTGAGTTCCACACAGATAACAAAATAAAATAAGAATCAAATGGTTTTGATTCACGCAAGGCAAGGCAAAGGTATCTCCACCCCAGTTGGCGAACGATAAGATAAAATGATGAGATAAAATAAGATAAGACTAAGAGAGCATAAACTTTTTTTGTCTGTAGAAAGATTTTTTTTTTTTTCACAGTTGACAAGACATAATAGTGAAAAGTACACATTTACATATTTACTTATTAAGACTTAGATATCACAAGTGTTATCAAAACAAGACAGATTGTAGAAGCAATTACTGTATAAGAATTAACTATTACAGAAAAGATTTGTTTTGGAATAACAATTCTGTAATCTGTTTAGGGTGGAAACAGAATGAAAAGATGCTACTGAAACTGCAATTTACTTGTTCACGTCTGGATGATGTTTTTGTTGTTGTTTTTATTGTTGTCTATGTTTTGTTGTGTTATAGATGTACCTGCGAGTCTGTTCAGTTTGAGGGTGTGACCAAATAATTGTGGAGTTTGATAATGGAATTGTCAGGGACAATAGCTAACATGCCAGTCTTTGAAACAACCTAATGTTGTGTCATCTTTTTGTTTGTGTCATCTTTGTATATTTGTTTGTGGTCACCCTTGAAAATGGCATACAAAGATGTCGGCCTGTCTGTTTGTCTGATGTCTATCTATCTATCTATCTATCTATCTATCTATCTATCTATCTATCTATCTATCTATCTATCTATCTATCTAT
>JBCEWB010119485.1:0-11549 GCA_039654565.1 Peronia peronii
TTGACAAAACTGAGACCGATAAATCCCAAGTTTAAGTGACATGGTGAGAAATATCACAGCGCAACCAGGAGCCCCCACGAATAAACACAGGCATCGCATACAGGGATTCGTTTCACCTGTCGTATAAATACGTGGTTAGCAGTTATTGGGTTAATTTTCAGTTTTCTCAAAAATATCTTGCACCCTTCATATTTTTTAGAAGATGACAAGTTTTTGCCTTCCTTGTGATGCTTATTGTCATTTCATCATTCGACAGTTATTGTATATGCATTAGTGTGACATCTTAAGTTTAGTTAAAAATGAATAATTACCTGCCAGTATCTTACTGAAACATAGATATTCATAATAAGGATTCAAGAATGTTAAGAATGACAACCTCAGTTTTGAATGAAGGAAAAATATGTGACACATCCTGGTGAAATGGGCTGGATATCAAATTGTTCATGTTGACAGTTATCATTATAAGTGGAAAGGAAAATGAGTGTAGTTTATCTTTGGTGATGAAACAAAATGAACTCCAATGACCCCTAAGTCAATAAGGTCAGGTTTTTTTTATACGAAGCCCTGCTTTATATCTGCTCAGCTGCATGATATACATGAATCCTTTTAATCTGTTCACACATATTGACCACTGTAAGCTCTTCTTTACAACTATTTCATGCTATGATTGCTTTTCAGATTTTCACATTAGAATACACTGATGAGGGCAAAGAAGAGCATAACGTACCAACTGCTGATCTCTTGCGCATGTCCCGAGTACTTGACATTCCTGCAGCAATCCCTGCTGGCCCAGCTCCACTGGGCTGTATAGCTGAACTGGAAGGTTTAGATCTCACATTGGGATCTTCTCGTGTAACCAGGACAAAAAGCTCTGATAGTTCCATCAGAATAACAGATGATTACTATTCCCCTGTAGAGATGCCAAACAAAGATGCTGATAACCACAGTAACAGCGACGACTGTGTATTTGTCAGTTCAGATGAGTTTGTCCATGACAAGAAGAAGAGTCTGCGTTTGAATATATCAGAACACAGCGGGCTGACCAGATCACAAAGCACGCCAGTCTCCCCTAATTCACAGAATGGCACCCCGCCTGTGCCTCCACGACGGACAAGATCAAAAATTACTAGAAATAGAAATGTGAGCAACCGGTGTAGGCCAGAAATTTACACAGATAACAGGGATAAATCTCCACGATCACCAGTCACTCCTGAGAGTGTCAAATCGGAGGATGTTCTCACAGCATTGTCCATGGCCAGTACCAATGCACCAACCTCTGCCAACTCCAGTCCTGCCTCCACTCTGTCAAGGACCTCATCCGATGCCATCAGTGACACTATCATCACTGGGACTTATGAAGTCGTTTCCCATCCAAGAGAAGAAGAGACCTCGGATACACATGGGGATGGAAAATTAGGACCATCCCCAGAAGACCGCCACAATCAAGTGACACTGCTAAAGGAAGAATTGGTGCACCAGAGAGAGCGCTACAGATCCCAGGTGTCAGCTCTCAAAGCCCAGCTGATTGACATGAAAGAAAAGTATGAGTGGAGAATAGAAACCATGCAGATTGAACATAAGTCACAGAAAGAGGAGCTTGAGAACAAGTTGGAGATTGAACAGTCAGCATGCATGGCCGCAATGGCAACCATAGCCAAACTAAAGGAAGAAATCCACAGTTACCACATGCAATATGGAGAACTGTCATCTTGAATGCTTCAAGCTGAAAAAGGAAATCAATTATCCTCAAATCTAAAGAGAACAATTTTTAAAAAAAAAGAATATGTGAATATGTCAAATCTGTTCTTTTGGTTCTCTTACCATTTCCTACAAGATATTCTTTTGGTTCTCTTACGTTGATTCACTGCAAGAACTCTCAATTTTGATAACAGCAGGTTGCATTCATGTCTCTCCATAATGTTTACCAAAATTGTCTTTACAGAAGCGAAGAAGAGGTTATTTTGTGAGAACACTTTCCACTCAGAGGCTTGATTACTATGTTTTGGCTTGGACACATTTTCAGTGCCCATGTCTCCCTAACGACCATCACTTCATACTAACATTGTGTTTGTCAGAGGAAGCATAGAACATTGAGCCAAGTAAAAAATATAAGCTTCCATTGTATGTTTTTTGTATCTGTTTCAGATCAGTGTTTTCAATCATGGACACATAAGCTGCCTCCTGGCACAGAAAGGGCAATTCTGTCTGATGATTGTTTCACTTTGGGAACACAGTTCTGCCAATTTTGTACGTGTTTTGTAGTGGGCTCGTTCGGAATCTCCTAGTGATGATTAACACTTTCTCTACCATAGTCGCAATATTGTGACAGTGGTAACATACCTTTTCTCTACCCCAATCGCAAAATTGCGATAGTGTGATATAACGAAAGCATGAAGCTGGTAGTTAGTGTTTTGTTTAGCCTTGTGAGTTGTCACGTAGAAGCACCGTGCTCCTTTGTTTATATTGTGGAAGGCATTGCGTTTTGAGTAATTCATATGATGTGGGTCATTTCTGTGCAACTTATGAATGTCAAAACAATGTCAAACAGGGCTAGAGGATAGATTTGATTAAATTTTAGTGCATCGTGATGGAAAAGACAAGTTGTTTCATGTCTTTCCTCTGTGATTTCAGTTACTTTGTGGCTGAGCTTCTCGTTATACGGAGATATTGAGTGAGTCCATGGCAGCATGTGCTCCCAGCTCAAGAGGCATTTTGTGTACCTCTTCATATACAGGAACAAACAGCATTAGACATCTTGAAGAAACATTTATATTGGTTATATTGCAGTATATAATATCTTAAATCATAGGGTACTGAAAAACAGTTATTGACTCGGATATCAAGACAAGATGTATTAACTGATGATATTGTAAACTTCTGTTTTTCTTTTTGTTTCTGTATCATTTTGTGTGTGTGTTTATATGTTCATGTTTGTCACTCTGCACAGGATGATGATAGATTGGATAGCTTTTCATGTCTGCTCCAAGCATTGTCACTTTATGCATTTTCCAAACAACAAATATTAAATAGTCCCAAATCAAAGACATGTATTAATGTTCTCTTCAAATTTGATATTTCTTCCCTCATTCCCTGTTTAGTTTGCAACAAGATTGGCATATTTAGGTAGTGTTGGTGAAAATGAGTATGTGGAAAAATACCACTCAATATATTATATTCCTGCTGTAATGTACTAAAAAACAAAAGGTTGGATACTAAATTAAATAAATATTCAGATTTCTTAAAGGAAGGGGGTGGGTCCTGAGAGTGATTTTTTTTTAATGGTTGAACTTAGGACTTTTTAAGCTTCAAATTCGGAGTCAACATGATCAAGTTAGAGGAAAAATGTGGAAAGCATTTTGTTTTGTATCTGGTTGCCATGGCAATGCTGCCATCTTGGATTTTATGTCTTGAAAACTAGCTATTTTCAAAAGCCTAAGGCTCCTAGAGGAGTCAGTGTAATCATTAAGAACTTGGTTCAGTGATAAAATACCTCAATATAAAATATAATAGGCATTTGTTTTTTGGTTATATGCCATACAATTTTTGTCATAAATTTGTGCATTATGTTAGTTGATGTATCTGTATTTTCCTCAATTTTTTGGCTAAATATCCAATTTTCCTTCAAATACGTGAACAAAATTTAGAAAAAGGGATGCAGATTATTGAAACACAAAATTTGAAGTTAGTTGGTACAAAAATAAGAAAGCCTTAGGGAAAAAGGTGAAAAGAACTACATTTTGAGAAAATCACTATTAAATTTTCATAGTCCTTCTAAACAGTCTCATGGTGATGCCGTATTGGTGCCGTTTTGGAGCATAAGGTCGATGTTATTGGCCCCAACCGGTATTTTTCTCATATCAGAAGAGGTCACAGTGTCTAATGGCAAAAAGCCAGTTTTGATATATTGCTCATAAAATCCCATTTTCAGGACCTGCACCCCCACTGAAGGCTGATAGAAAGACATGTTGGTCATATAAAATTATATCTGAACAACTAGATTGAACCATGTAAATTTACGGAGTGACTATCTGGGCCTACTATTGCGGTGAGGAAGCACAGGCAAATAAAAAAGTTGCACCACATAGTAAAGGCAAAACAATTTTATATTGGCTCACACATGCAAGGACAAGATCTGTGGGAATGTCTGTTTGCAGTTTTTTTTTTGGGGGGGGGGGGGGGGCGGAGAGGGGGGATACACTAACTTTTTATTGCACGATCAGAGAGAAAGAGGTGCATCAGTAGGCTCAAATGGACTTCCAGGTCTAGCTGCACCAATAGGCCCAAATAGTCGGCATCTTAAATTTATGATTGGATTCAAACCTGGATTCTTAACGGAGAGCAATTGTTAATTCTCAATAGATTCCTTCATGTTAGAGATTGCGGCGGTCCAGATTTCTTATGTCTACTCAGGGCAGAACTTAATACATGTAATGAGCTTTAGTCCATTTGGCATTTTGACATTCGCTAGATTTAACACTGAGAGATTTAAAATCTTTTAAAATGTTTTGGTCGAGATTAATTTTTCACCCCCCTAAAAAAGATTTTTTTTGTCGTTGTCATCTTTGTAATCAATTTGTTTTTGTCTTGTATGTTCATATGAGAGAGTGGATTCCTTATCCAGAGAGATACAATATATTGAGTCTGCCAAGAAAATGTGTATGTTTACACACACTTTAGGAGATAGATACCTCTATAAATGTACATCTCTTTCAGTTTTATGAAATTTCAATATCAGTTTGCACTTAAGTTTATCAAATTTTAATAACACGATTTTTTAAAAATAAAAATATTTTTTATAAAAGTACTTTTACGAATTTTTCATGTTCTTGAAGTGCGTATACATATTTTTGGCAGACTCAGTATGTGGTCTTTTTTAAAAATTATTTACAAAATGATAAATAGTTTGGCACTTATTCCCATAAAAGTACAAGTTCTAATCATTTTACAATTTTGTTAGCTGTCTTTTACAGTCTGTTTAGTCCCCTTTGAACTGATAAGATATCAAAACCTGAAAGAATTTTTGCATCAAGCTAGAGGACAGATGTTTGGATGGGCAAGTGCCACATATATTTTTCAATAATTTATAAAATAAATTTGTGGTCAGCCCCCTGTCACAAAATATAAGTTTAAAATATTATTTGTCATAGCGCCACACACATAGATAGTCTTTAGGAAATATATGATGTCATATTGTGTCACACACAATTTATCCCAGTTTCCCAGATAAATACCCACATCAGACATGTAGAATACATGTATTACATATATTAGTTTGGGCTGTATTACTTAATTTCCTTAATTTTTGCTGATTTTTTCTTGTTGGTCTTCTGTTGGGTTGGCAAACATTTATAGCACTTTAGGGTAAATATATATAAAGTTAACTGGTATTCACCTATATTTTTCCCTTCATTTTGTTCTACTACTGATATTGGTGAACTATTGTAATAGTGCAGTATTTTTATTTACATATACATAGGTATTTGCCTCATGGTCCCACTCATTTCACATCCTGTACTTGCATTGTGTAATCACAAACTCAGTGGTAAATGGAGCTGTTGATCATATGAGATTGCCCACAGTTTTAACTATAGATTATGATGGTCAAGCACTAATCTTTTCTTCTGTAGAACACTTACGTTCTGTGTGTTTTTGCAGCCTGTCTTCTTTCCCTACAAATATGCTGTTTTGGTAGAGGTGAGATTGTATGTTTTCTAATAATGTCCTTTAGTGTGCGAGAACAGAATTCGTGTTATGGATTTCACTTTGTTATTAAGTTCTCAACATTCTGAGACTTTATTCATGAAATCATTGTGTTTTAAGTTTTTTTTTGCTGAATGGTCAGTGTGGGCAGTGCAAGTAAAAATACATTTTATATCTATTTCTTTTAAATCGAAAATTTGATAAAAATGTGTTCTTCTTTATACTTTATAGTTTCTTCTGATATTGCATTATAGACAACACAAAAAAACTTGTATTGAGTTAGAATTCAGTTATTATTGTTGACCTTTTCTGTGACACTTTGAGAATTGTTTGAAACACAGTATTACATTGTTTAAAGTTTGTGTACAAAAGTAAGCCAAACATTTCTGTAAAATCTGCTTTCTGTGAGACATTTTATGCATCCTTTCCTACCAGATTTGATCAACTCAGATAAACAGCATTTATCTCCATACACGAAGATGGGCATTGGGACACACGTTCATCTGTCCTCTTTAGCTGCAGGGAGAGCAGTAGGGGATGCAAGTGATCATATAGACAATCACTAGGGAGGGTGTATTTGCAATAGACATGAGCTGAAAGTCAGTAAAACTGATTTTAAGTTCAATTCCAGAACAAAAAGATTTAAGTTAGTCAAAAATAAAATTCTAATGACAATTGATAGTTTAAGCATGTTTACATCATATAGAAAAAGTACTGACTTTTCTCTCACAGAATTGTTGTTTTATGTAAGTTTCTTCCTTAGTTAGTGATGCAAGAGAATTACATTTCATGAATGTTTTACAAAATGTTGCTTATATGTCCCAACTACACATAGTAAGGTTTTTAAAATGGTAAAACTTAAAATATGGAGAACAAAATTGTATTCCTTGCTGTACAGCTTTAAGCAAGGAACAATAGTGAGGTTGAGAAGGATTGGTTCATGAAGAAAATTGATAGAAAGTCTCTTTGCATGGGAAAGAAACAAAACAAGAGACGAAAAGTAAAGAGTCTTATTTAATATGATAGTAATGTTCAAAGAGTCACAGCAATTACTGCACTAGGAGAGTAGAAGAGTGAAGTTTATTGAGTTTGGGTGGTAAAGGGAAATGATAAATAAATGATCTTTGCAAAAGAAAAAGAGAGATAGATGAGTGGAAAGCTGTTATTTACATTGTAAAAGCAATAGCACTGGTAGATATTGAAGAAAATACATAATAATATCAAGAATAGAGGGATTTTACTGCAGAATGATATAAATCCAGTTTTTTCATTTTTGAGAAAAACATGTTTTTTGTTCCAAATAACAATTTTGCAAAACTGCACAGAACTTTAAATCAGGTTTTATAACTCTCACAATGGTATTCTCACATGTCCCTGTCTTCAGAAGTTTAACATATTTGTGATCAAACTCTTCTTATATATTGTACACTTTGTTACAGATGTGGAACATGACAGTGAAATATGATCTGGCATTGTATCATTACATTTTAAAGGGTGAGAGAGACAAGTGATATTATAAATGTCAGGAAAGGATGATGCTTTTGTGCTTTGAGTAGCTTGTGAACCATCTGGTTTATTTTATTTTTATGATGACTGCTCAAGTTGATCCTTTTTTTTTTTTTTTTAAATCTATGCATATTTATTTATCAAGCATTCTTATATGAATATAATTTTGTTTTCTTTTTCAACTGAACCTCTTAAGGGGCAGACATTCCATATCATTGTTCTTTTACATATTTCATAACCTGTTTTTGGATCTTCTTGTGTATCAACGACTTTGTTTGTATCCTCTTCCTGGCACAGTTCTGCTACCGCTCAGCTATAGTCTCTTTCAGGCAATGTTATCAATCAAATTCATTTGCAGTTTTGATGTTGTATATTCAATAAGGAAATGAAAAACTCTTCACAGAAGCACAAAAGGTCATAAAATATCTCAATGACTATAAATCTCCTTTGAAAAACACTCATAATGTTTGGGATTTAGTACACATATTTGAATAATTATATATGTATATGTATATAGCTTGCATGTTGGAATATAATTCATTGGTTGAATAACACTGTAAATGAACATTGCTGTTCTTCACTTTTTATGGCAAAGCTCATCAAATGCACAAATTCTAACTTGTTCAAAGCACTTATGTGGCTTTCTATCCTCACATGGGCACTTTCATCTTGAGATATGATGTATTATTTATGCTTTGTTGCATTTGAGTTCTTTGTATAATTTCTTACTTACACTATAGTTCATGTTCTGCTTGGCTGGGCTTGCTGAGCCAGTTATTTTAACGTGTAGGCTACATGTCACTTTATTTACGGACTCAAGTGGTTTTCAGTCAAGCTTGATGTATCTGACCAGTAGAATTATGCTCTGTATTGATATGAAAGTTCTTCCCTTTAATTAATTTTTTTCCCAGTCCATGTATAAATATGTTTTCCATACTCTGAATACTTTATTAGAAAAGCATTCTCTCCCTTTGTTGCTTCTTTTTTTTTTCAATCTACATCGCACACTGCGTGGCTCAATTTTGTGTGAACTTTTAGTAAGTAATTATTCAACACATATATGGCAAATTATAATGTAGTAATTATCTTCATTATTTCCATCCATTCAGCTTGTTTATTTGAAAGATATGTTGAACTGATATTACCCCATTAGGTTTATTATTTTTGATTATCTTTCCTTCTGAAACTGAAGTTATGCAATAATACAAGAAGGAAGTTAGGATGCAGCTGTTTTGTAAAACAACAGTGTCCAATTCCATGTAAGAAGAGCCAGATACTTTGCCATGACAAAGAGTTCTGTGTGTCTGGGACAAATAAGAGATATCAAATGTGCAATGCCGTAGTTTGGTGATTAAGGTGCATCTGGGTCAAAT
Organism: Peronia peronii; assembly: GCA_039654565.1. Lineage (NCBI taxonomy): Eukaryota > Metazoa > Mollusca > Gastropoda > Systellommatophora > Onchidiidae > Peronia > Peronia peronii. The sequence continues at coordinate 8,580 of JBCEWB010119485.1, forward strand.
ATGTTTTTTAATACCATTAGAAAAAGCGTTTTCTGATATGTAGTTTGATATATTTGGCAGCTGTAAGATCTGTATGCTAGGCAAGACAGAGTCAGTTGAAATGAGTGACTTGAAATTTAACATTTTGAGAAAATCATCATTAAAGCTCAGCTGCATATCTTCTTAGAAATGAAACCCTCAGAATCAGTCTACAGCAATGAAATTTTGCACATGTTTTCTAAATCTTGTCATTGTGAATTTGAAGTCCTAAATATGTGGATGTAGGAGTTTCCCTTGAGGTCAAAAACACTTTTTGCCAGGTTGCAGTTGTTAAAGATATGATAAAACCAAACAAAAGCAAAAGCAAGTCAGTTTGTGGTGCTAAACATATTGTAGCCCTAGAATGACCTAATTTCTAAAAAAAAAAAAAGATAATAACACCCATTACATAAATGTTTTTCATTTTTGTTGTAGTTGTTTGATAGATACTATTTAGAGGGATAATTTTGACCCTTCAACTTAAAATTATTACATCTGGAAATAGGATCTGGTACCTTGATCACCAAAAGTGTCGCGACGGGTCACAAATATATTTACGTACATGCATAGAGCACATATGTTTGATATGTATAGTGGCAAATAGGAACCAAATGTGTTATGTTTTCCTATTGGCAAATCTGTAGATAGTATTTTTCTTTTCAATTCAGTTTTATTTTCAGATTTAGTTCAAGGACTTCTTCTGTCAATGAAAAAATAGGGTATTTCGAATTACATCGCTTCACTCTTTTTTGTTGAATTTCATTCCTTTATTTTTTGTGTTTGAACATTATCAGGCTTTTTCTTCCATATTTCCAACTGCTTCAGTGTCAGAGCTGTGATAAGCAATCAGCATTAAAATAGCCAAGTAAGGAAAGTGGAGGGCTATTGAAAAGAAAAGAAAAAAAAAAAAAAGTCATGCAGTAATGTATTATGACTTTCATAGAATGTGCCAATTTGTTGATTTCATAAATTTCTTGAACATTTATTTAGTTCCAGCAGAACATTTTTTTTTTTTTTCAACCATGAAGTTGAAGCAGTTTGTATTGTTTCATTAAAAACTTTCAGTCTGTTTTTCCTATGGAGTGACTGCTGAGTTACATTTTTTAAAGTAAAACAGACATCAAGATGAAAACAGTTATTTCATTCTTCCAAATCAGCCGATAATCACAGTGGTCAAAATGCTCCTCAGAGAACTGAACAGCAGTCATTTGTGAGAGACAGAGATTTGTGTATATATATATACATGTAATATGTAGATCCAGCACAATGAAGAAAATGCTCATTCCCTTGATTTATGCAATAAAATTGATTTTGTATAATTTTGTTTGCATGTGTAGGTGTGTTTTCATTTGTTCGCTTCATCGGTAGAGATATTCATTTGATAAATTGTACATATTATGTAATATGAAATAACTTCTGATATTCCTAGGCCTGCTTTCTTATGACAAAAACACTGAATGGGATCAAACTGTATCATTAACTCTGGATGTGTCAAATGGTCAATCTGGTCAAAAACATGCTTATCATACATTGCCTTAGAATTGCTCTCCATGTATCATACAATATTGTAAGAAAGTACTTGGCTTATATATTTTCAGTCTTAAATTGTCGTTTCTGAACATGAATGAATATCAAAAGGTCAACAATCATGTCTTCTCACATTTGTAAATAAGTGAAAGGAACTGATCTATCAGGAGTTTGGCTTTAAGTTAACCCAAGAAGTCTGAAGGGACTGATCTGCTGAAAGACTTATTCATTATAATCACATTGGAATTACTCTCCCAAGAACACATACTATACAAGGAAAGTACATGCACTTGATCATAGTTGTGTCAGACTTAAACTGCTATTGCTTGATTATGACAAACTATTGTTAAAGAAACTCTTCTTTTCCCACAGTTTCTAACTCTGAAACTTACATAATATCAATTTTCAGATGAGGGAGAGTGTGTCTCTTCCTCTTTATGGTACATCAAAGTTTTTATCATTATGCATTTATTTTTTCTTATGACACAGCAGATCAGTGACAATCTGTTCTAGAACATTTTTGTTATGTTAGTGGAGGATGGTAATTTATAAACTATCTGAAAATTTCCTTTTCATTTTTCTTTCCATCTGTCAGTTTATGTAGTATTATGAAAAGCAAGCATATTTCACAAAGACACAATTAATCAAGTTTAATTATTAACCATATTAATTTATGGTATCTATTTATCACTGATAATTTTCATACATGGTGCATGCTACTGTTTTAGTAGGAGGAAAGAAATAATGAGATCATTTAGCATATTTTTCAGGAGAGACCACAAAAGGATTTCACTTGCACATCTCATCACAGAAAAGCTGATCACATAGATGGTCCCAGCGTCATCACTGATTAACTTAGAAATGTGATAACTGTAGCAAAATATGCTTTTTTTTTTTTAAGCTGATTAAAATATTTGTTGGATATACATGTATGTTGTTCAGCCTAATTTGGTGCTTTTGTCCTTTCACTATGAAACAAAAATGAAAAGCTGAGGAGTAGGGTATTGCCCATAACAAGTTTCGTACATATATTTAGAAGGCCATTTGATCACACTTTCTTATTTATTCCAGCATGGAATTCTCACAGAAAATTGGGGTGAATAAAAAAGCAAAAATTTTGATAAATGTGCTCTCAGCACCAACAACTCAATGAGAGCTGTCCTCCCTCAATAATGGCATGAGAGATGAAAGAACAAAACAATTATATCCTCAAGTATAATTGCTGGCAGTATGGTCACGCAGATATTGAATTTAGTATGTTATATTCTCTTTACATGCGCATAACATACTTGTCATCTCCACAATACACTTCTCTCTCTCGCTTTTTTTTTTTCATTAAAGGGGGGGGGGGGGGGGGGATCCTGAAGGTGATTTTTTTTCTTATTAGAGATAGGCTCTTTTAACCTTGTCCCTCACCTTCGGCAT
>JBCEWB010119506.1:0-27357 GCA_039654565.1 Peronia peronii
TAATATGTGTGAAGAAAGGGTGGAGTTAGGGGAGGGATTAGAGGAAGACACTGGTCAGTATGGTGGTCAATCTGGGCGTGCATTGTGTCACTCTGAAGCTAAGGAGGAGTCTCTATAGTCAAAACAAACACCTTGAGGTTTAAGCAGTGGTGCCGGCGATGCAGATTCACAAGCCGGCAAGGCGCACCGCAGGGCGTTGCAGCCCTTAGGCTGGGTCGCAGTTCTAGAGTTAAGAAATAAAAATCCTGGTCCCTTCAATTTTCTAATATCAGACTTCCACTGTACGTAAAAATAATCAGTGAGATGGTAGAGCTGTCGAATTTTATCGTTGCTTACAAGATTAATGTACATCTGAAGATAAAGATTACCACAGGTATCTATTTCAAGGCATGCAGCTAATAGCGAGCACTTCATCCCACAACCAACAAGCAGTGTTGTTTGTACCTTCCATGTCTTCTAACTCATCACCAAAGAAAGAAGCCTTCATACTCTGAATGTGCTTAGCTTTGATGCCAAGTGATGAACCCAGGTACTTTGAATCCAAGCCAGAGTCCATGGCTACCGTAAAAAAAAACAAAAATCAGTGAATACAGGTGTCAATTTGACTATTCTTGCATAGACAGATGATTACTTTGAATGAATGAAATATGGTTTCAACTTATATTCAAGTACAGTCAGTAAAATAAAAAAAATTTCAGACAAAATTTTAAAATCTTGTCCAACCAAAAACTTCTAAATTATTCACAAGAACAGGTGACTTGTCATTCAAATTTTAAACATTTTCTACTTTCCTTTTAATCATCAAAATACCAATGTCATTAAAATCAACTATGATGTTCAAAGAACTAGCTAATCGCAAAATCATGTAACAATTCCAAATAGAACATGATTTTTCACAATAACAATAGCATCTTCATATGATATCCATAATAAATACAAAACAATAAAAAAGAAGTGTGCTATGAAAGAAACTGCATATTCAGTGCTAACAGACAATGGTTGTTGGTTCATCATTTGATAGTAAATAGTCAATAATGTGAGAACTGGCATTCTCTAGCATCAATGTTGCTATACTATAACGATATAAAAATTCATATACCCTCTTGGTCAGCAAACTCATTCAGCATTTCCTTTGCTCTGGTTTCATCTGTCTCAGTCATCATATCTAATCCATCCTCCTCTTGTTCCTCTTCTTCTCCCTGCAGCATATCCTGTTCCTCTGCCTGAGGATCCATCTGAACACAGAATCAAATGGAACTAAGTTATAACTTCATATCATCTCCCTATTCATTTCACATCTTGGAAACTGGAAATGTCCAAGAGTTGAAATACTCATAACTGTCTCATCAAGTGAAGAGTCAAAGTTAAATTTAGTTCCTGCTTGTTAACTGGAAAATTTTGGAATTGTAAGACTGAATATTTTGAGTATGTTCCAATTTCAGTGAAGAACAGGTATTAATGTTTGTAATATCATGAAAAAAAAAAATATAGTTTCATGTGTCTGCAGCAGCAATTTCTCTTACATAAGCAAACATTTCACATCTCATCTTACTTGTAATTCATTACGTGCTTGACCCTCTCTGAACAGCTGGCCTTTTTTTGCTTGCTGTAACTGCTTTGCTGCCTGCTGCTGTTGTTGAATCTTCAGTTTCTGGTGTGAAGTACATGAAAATTAACATAAGTGAGAAATATACACTTCTACTATTCTTGCAGACAACCAGATAAAGAGATTAAATAAATTCTACTTACAACTACGAGGAATAGAACAATCCATCATGCAAAAATTTTCATTGTGCCCAATATTGCTTATATGAAAGGATGAATGAAAAGTATCATGAGATCAAGCTTGCACCATTCTTATTGTGCCACATGACATTTGGCTGTACAGCTGATTTTCTTCTCAACATTTAATTTGTTGCACTTTTTGCATCATAGTTGGCAGTATCTCACATTAAATGCAAGTCAAAACTCATGCTTCAAAATAAAATTTAAAAAATAAAGAAACAAAATTAACTTCTTCTTTCTGATTATTTAAGCTTATAAAAAAAAAAATTTTTTTAAATGCTCAGTTCTACCACAATATCAAATAAAAAGATGTGGAACTGACTGTAACACGTCCACTGACAGAGTACCATGAATGCAAGTAAATACGAACTGGTGTAGCACTACAGGAAAAACAATAGTCTGAGACAAATTAAATTACTATTGTCCATTCCTGTCAAATTTACAAAGCTAAAATGCTGATGTCACTGTCATAATCTGACACTTTTGCCTACCTGTACAAGAAGGATGTCTTTAGGTTGTTGTCCTGCTAACAACTGTTTCTGCTGCTCAGTCAGCTCATCCTCATCTGAATCATCCAGAAGGCCGTATTTGGAAAAATGATTCACCTAAAATAAGATTACCATAAAACATTTAATCATGCTCGCTTTCACTTTGAATATAGCACTTTATTCATACATATCACTCATAAGATTACATTTATATGAGGTCACTCTGATTATCGGAAAGAAAAACAATGATTTATAAATTTTGTATCATTACAAAATCACAACAACCAAATGTTAACCTACCTGGAACACCCAAGAACCTGTTTCGGGTCGATAATCAATGAACTTGGCACCAATCTTGGCAGTGGTTTCTTCAATTTTCTCAGCGTAATTAATCAGCTTTAATCTCTCAGGACTCTAAAAAAGTGAGAAATTAAAAGACAATAAAATATAAAATAGCCATAGGAAATCCAAAATGGTATATGTATAATGAATTTTGAAATAAATATGTTTTCCAACAGTATTTCACAAAAACATATTCTTTATTTTGAAACTGGCCTTATTTCAATCTTTTAGAAAAATTTTGAGTTTCAATTAGAGGAAAGTACAGTTAATAACTTTCTCAACTAAACAAAAATTTAATACAACAAATACAAGACCTTACCCTGATCGGCGTTCTGCTAGACTTATCTGTGGGCCACACACAGTCCAAAGTAACCTCTGCCTTTTTGTTCAAGCCTTGTCCAAGAGGAGGCTTTTTGTCATCATCAGGATAAACAACTACTTCTTTGCGGCGGAAATGAACTGTCGAAGAGAAGACAAAATATTGTGTGACAAGATGAATGTGGCAAAAAATCCATGCTATTCAACAGACATCTCCATTAGTCTTCGAATCCTAAGACAAACATCCTTAGCTGCTCTCCAAGGTTAATACAGTGAAACAAGCTTAGACCGGGCGTATTATTTCGGTTTAAACATATTTTGATTTATCCAAACTGGTATGCTGGAAGCTGTCAGAAGTGGGGAACAAACTCTGTAAGGTCAAATTTCACTAACTAACCATGTGGGTCATCTGAAACTACACGGTGCCATAACATCCCACGCCGCATCAGACAGCGCGCATCACAATACTTCGATGATGTGTTTTCCGCCTTGCCTCATCAGCACACTGCATAATTTAGATTCCACAGACAACGCGCACTTGATTCACTCACGCAATTCCCCCATCCCCAACTCCCTCTCCATCTTTGACATCTGCTGGTGACCTCAGGTCTGACGACGAGAGAACGGTGTGTCAGAACTAAGCATGTTTGATTAAGAATAGGTCGCAGACTTCCACTAAAGTCAAGGTCATTGTTTTTGGTTCAGCCGTGTTCCCACTAATGTTGACTTTGGTCTGTCACTAGTTCATTAACAAAGAATAAAAGAGAAAAAAAAAAACGGGGATTAATTTCTCTTTCGGTTCAGCCCTGTTTTCGGTTTAGCCGTTTTTGGTTTAAGTGTGTTCCACTTACTATGGTTTCAAGAATTGTTTTCTTCAATTTTGCAACATATTTTCCACAACCAGAAGTGCATTAGCACATTAAAATAAAATCTCATCTGTATATTATGCATAAATCTAGATCTATACAATGCATGCTAAGATGCAAGAATGATGTTCGCAACAATCAATAATGGTACTCTCTAGGTGATATTAATATGTTTTTCTACAAGCCACTCACAATATCATCAATGGCAAAAGAATATCTGTCTACACTCCTTGCTAGTATTTTGTTTAGTTCATCTGAGCACACTATTATTTTGGGATTTTTTAAAAATCTTGGGAAGAAAACTAAAGGAACAAAGAATATGCTTTCATGCTGTTTCTGTCTTAATATGTGTGCCCATTGGTTCAAATTATATGTCAATGGTCAGTTAGATCTATCTAGAGCTACATTTGGCATGGTAGATTAATTGACTTCATGTTTGTTCACTCCACTATGTAAATTCATCTAACAAATTTGACTGTCAAAGTCTATATAGCACCAAATGACAACAACAAAGCCCAAATTACTTCAAACTGCATGTAACTTCACTCTGTTTACCTATATCATCCAGATTCATGCCTGCGACATTGGTGAAGCCTGGGAAGAAAATGTTTCCATAACCAACTCTACCAATGGTCAAGTCTTCCACAGAGCAGTTACCATTCTCATCCATTAGGTCTATCATTTCATCTAGTGGAGGGATGGTGTAGTAGCCTGGCCGAGTCAGTGTGACACCTGTGGGGTGAGGTGTGCTTCTATCCAAAGGCTGTGTGGAATGGGAAATACAAATTAACAGCAGCAATAAAATTATCTGAATATGCAGTGCTTCACCAAAAGCTGCTCAGGATAATATTCTTTCACAAAAACACAAAAGGCCTATAAAGCTGAGGTAAAGAAATCATTCCTTTTTTTTTTTAAATTTGATTATAGAAAACAAAATATGTGTCATTCAAATTTATATTATAAAAAAAAAAAAGAAATTAAAATCTGAGACTGAGCAAATTGATGGCAGTAGAGCATGTTCTGCAAGTTCGATGCCACTTGAAACCACTCTCCATGTTCTTCGCTGAACTGGAGAAGATACATACCAAACAACTGTTATCCAAATCTGAAGTGTCCAAGAATGATGTGGTGTCTGTGGCACTGAGGCGTGGATTGTTGATAGGTGTTTGATGGCTGCTTGTTTTTGGGGTCATATTCAAAAGACTGTCATCTAAGCTGTTATTTCTGAAAAATGTTGAAAACATGATTATTACAAAACGACCATATTAGAATGGTAAACAATACAACACAGGTTTCATCACTGCACAACATTAGCATATCTTGTGAACATGGTCCAAACACTACAGCATGTGCTTTTCTAAAGGACTGCTTAAACATGCTCCTCAATGGAACCAATAGCATCATATTCAAATTAACCTCAGTCCATATGTGGAGCACATACAAACAGTTCTTTCACATTAAGGACAAAATCTGTGGATCAAGTGTTTATTCATCATATATTATACAACACATGTACTGTAAGTTATATAATAGTACATACTGATTAATATGAATATTTCTTCCCATGGGAGGCGTGGTCTGCTCATTAATTACTGTTTCTCTTTCACTGTCTGCTGTATTGTCCTGCTGACTTGTGCCGAGCGGTCTGAAGAGAATGTAACATTTGTAATCATATTGTGTATGGCCAATATCATGTCATTAAATATAGTCTTCTAATCTTTGAACATATCATTCCACTGTCTTCTCTAGGTATTGATCAGCAACTACTAACCACTATTTTAGATAAAAAATGTCCATTTCACGTCTGGAATTTCTCACTGTTGCAAAGTAAAAGGTAAATGTTTGAACTGACTGCTCACTATTTTGGCACTCACACTTCCTTTAAATATTCAAGTGCAAAAAGCAAAATAAGTCTTATGATAAAACTACTATACCAAGAAATCCCAAGTCATGACAGAAGTTATAGAGATATATATGTGAAATTTGCATCTTATCTCAAACTTGTGTGCACTACACTATGCCAAGCCCTTTCTTTCTGAAATTAATCACTCCTATAAATATACAACATAATAAATGTATAAAATACAAATTTAGCTATACAACTTTGAGAAAGCAAATGCATAATTTGACAGCATTTGTAACCTACTGGATACTTCAGTCAGCTCATATTTTACTTTCTTCATAAGTATGGAAATCTTTTTTTTATATTTTTTTATGCAAAACATGGTATTTATTTTATTTTAAAAAGCTTTTAACTAGCCCAGATTTTGTAATAAAAAAATCAAGAATAACTAGTAGTACTATCAACATCAGACATAACCATAGCAATTTACCTGGTGATAGGCAAAGGTGTGGGTCTTGCATTGCTGGACTGATCTTCTTGTTGAGTAAAATCTGGTCCAGGATCACTGTAGATGGATGTTGATCCTGTTGTGCTTTTATTACCATCTTTTCGCAGGACAAGTTTTTTCACACTTTTCCGTGGGACAAATGTATCATCACCGAAACTAAAGTCCTCATCCTCTAGCCCCTCAAATAACTGGGCCTGAAAGTAACACAAAAGTAATTACAAAACTGCAATTGTTATGGATTGCAACATATCATCCCTGTAAGTCTCTAAACGCTTAAGTCCGGAAAATTGGGTCATGACGTTTTTTGGCTATATTAAACTAAAACGGTTTCCCCCATCTCCTCTATAAATATCAAATCCATGGAACCAATTAAAGTTACACTTTTGGTCAAGTGATCTAAACTCGCGATTCATTATTTCACTTCGATTTATTAAGTTTTTTGTCTCTCCTGCAAAATTGCCTCTGCAGACTTATGCGTTTAAAGATTTACAGGGACAATATATAATATTTGAGCTGAACAAATCTGCAAAGACAGAAACCTTTCTGCCCAATTCACATATTAAAACTCGTTGACATGAATGCATCACTCCTAAAAAGAAATTTAATTCATGCACCTCATTTTTTATGAAGAAAATCTTACTGCAAAATTACTTGACCTGTATAGCCAGCCTTGTGAGCTGCCACGTCATTTATCAAAAGCAGTTGTTCCTCTCACTGATAATTCAAGGTGACTAAAAATGAACCATAAACACCATTTTTAACTTATACTTCTGAATTATTTCAAAAAGCCCAGCTAATGAAACTCTTCTAGGCCAAACACTTACTTTTCCTCCATTAATCAAGTTGTGAAGAGATTTTGGCTTCATCCGACTAGTTGGCCTGGGGCTGACTTTGTACTGATTTGCTGAGGATAATGCAGCTTTCTGCGCATTTGGATTGGTTGGCTTCAAAGCATCATCCCGACGTTCTTTTGTTTGCTGAAGGGCACAGAGACATAAAAGATTGATTATCTGAAGGCCACATTATTGAAAGTACAGCACAGTCACATCAATGTTATGAAACTAAAAAGTGTATTGGAAAATGGACATGCAATGACACGACACAGGACTTTATTTTACTCTTCAATCAGTATCAAGACTTTCACAAAAGACATTTCAAAATTTAACTAGTACAAAAATTATCTGAAGAAACATGAACTTTAAGATCAAGGTCAGAAAGTAAACACATAAACATTAAACTTTAAATGTACAGAACAAGATATAGTATTCAGACAAAAACCCAAGCATGACTGCAGATAAATTACTTACCTGTTTTAAGTTCCAGAACAAGGGATTGTCCCCGTATGGTGAGGAAGCAAGTGCTAGAAGATGCTGAGTGTTGTTAGCCTGCGATGCAGCTGGTGCATTCCTGAAGAACACAGTGCAAAGATACATTTTACTTTATTATGTATGTTCAATTCACCCTGAAATATGAATATCCTAGTATCTGAAAGAAAACTGGAAACTGGTACAATGATGAATCCACATAACAAGCTAGACCAAGGCATTTCCTAGCCTGAAATTCATTTAAACAATATGTAGAGCACATAAACTATAACGGCAGATGTATCTGAGACAAAGAGCCAAATAAAATTTTAAAATAATGCTCATCTTAAGCTCATATATTTTCCTGCACTGACCATCTAAGGCCCACAGTAATGAAGATTACAACAGAATTTTGCTGAGGACACTAGGTCAATAATGACAAAGCTTCCTCAAGATCACACAGACTATAGACCAAAAAGACTTACATTCCAAGGGTTGTGGTACCACCTCCAAGATTAAATGTTCCTGTTCCAGTGCCTGTGCCCAAAGTACTGCCAAATCCTGGAGAAAAAAAATTCAATAAAAGATTTCAATAAGCAATGACAACAAGAACACACACACTTTCAAGATTCAAGCAGAGCTATAGTCAATAAAACAAAATGTGGACAGAATTACAACCAAATTACAATGGTAGCTAAAAGCAGTATTTTACCTGGTCAGATCTGGGTGTGTTATCTTATTGTTTGTTTGTTTGTGTTGGGGTTTAACAGCACATCAGCACAATAAGGGCTATATTGTGCCTAACACGGTGGGTACATTTACACAGTAAAATTCTGATCAAGGTGTAAATAGATAAAATGTAGTCCTGAACGGGACAATGGGTTTATGAGTTATAAAGGGATATCAAAATGTGTATATAAATTTGGGGAAGTCAAATATTGTATAGTGAAATTAAAAAGATAAATGTAAGCAAGTTTGCAGCATCCCATGGGGATCGTCGCATCCATGTTATTTTAAAAGAGGTGTCCAGACTACAAAAACATGCATGAAATTAACATTACATTAAACTTTTGCAACAGAATGGCCTATCATTCTCACAAGAGCTACCAGAGAGGTGTGGCCAACTTGGGGTGAATATAATGGTATCAAAGTTCATAATTAAAAGCTTAAAGATGATATTTTCCTGAGAGTGAACAAAGAATAACCCAAAATTCAAGGCTGAAATCTCTCTCTGATACTTCCGTAGATAGGGTTGTTTACACTCAAAACAATTCTTCATCTTTGTTTCTCTTGCAATATAATGATAGTGTAATTTATCACTTTCTATAATTTCACAGATAACAAATATGTTACAGATATACAGGTCATTGCAGTAAGTCAGCTAATGTCTGGTATTTATAAAAAAAACATCATGTCTTCACTAACCTGTGCTTCCAGTGGCTCCTCCACCAAAGTTGAACCCCCCGAAGGCAGGCTTGGCAGTGCTGGTACCAAATGTGCTAGTAGTTGAACCTGTGCCAAGCCCAGATCCAAATCCAAAAGATGTTCCTCCTGTTCCTAAGCCAGTGCTGGGAGCACCAAACCCTCCAGGTTTCAAGTTAAACAACCCACCACTTGATGTTCCTGCAGCTGGAATGAAATAGTTCGTCTTTTCAAACAAGAACACAGATTCATGTCAAATAACTTCATATCTTTTCCCAAATCATTCAAACTTCAATTTTGCAATATCATAACTTAAATTATGACAACATGAATTAAAACACAAAATTTGTAATCCTAAAATACAGGTTAAAATTTGGAATATAAATGATTAAAAATGTAATGTCTACAAGTAATTAAATAAGAGTAATGAAATAATCTCATTTTGAACTGATAGATTCAACCTTTGATTTACAAAATATATAAATACTGAATAGATGATATCTCGTGACTGTATGCTCCACTATGATGTCTCTCAGTAAAATTCTTTCCATCCTGTATTACCTCCAAAGCCTGTAGTGCTTGTGTTAGTCCCAAAGCCAAATGAGGAGGCTGTGGATGTAGGCTTGGCAAACAGATTCCCTCCGGTTCCAAACCCAAGAGATGACGTGGTGGCCGTGCCAAATCCTGCTGGTTTAGCTGCCCCAAATAAACCACCCTGAATAATGGACAGAGATGAACATCATGTTGGATGTTAATTCACAAATACAGCATCCACTAACCAATGCCTGACAAAATGTGGTTTATTACACTTTATACAGCAGTGTAAAAAACAAACAGTTATGAGCTTGTAACACTCTATCTTAAGAAAAAAACAAAAAACATGCAAAAATGTACAAATAAATGCAATAAACCATAAAGTTAAATTGAGAAAAACAAGGAAAAATGATCATCTAAAGGTCAAGGGAGACAGCAGAAATTAAAACTAATGATGAACCATTACACAGCTCAAATGATAACAGTATCACAGCTCATACTCTGTTGTCATCATTTATTTTAGAGAGACCAGAAATAAGATCATCACTCTTCTTAAGCATGATTAAAATGTATTATTTTGCTGTCTCACTGAAATCATGATGAAGACCGTAAATAATAATTCACCAATGATAAAATATTGGAAATGGAAAAATAAAAATTTTACAGAATCACACAGTATCTATGAAACTTATCCTACTCACACTTTGTGTGTTTGTACCAAAGCCTACTGGATTTGAAGCAGCAGCTGCTGGAGCTCCAAAGAATGAAGATCCTGTTCCCGTCAATGATGATTGCGTGGATGATGTACCACCAAACAAGGGCTATCACAAAACCAATGATGAGAAAAAAACAAGCAAGTAGGATAACTGAATCTGAAATCATGTGATTGTTAGCTGTAACAATCTAAAATAAAATCAACAATGCCTGCGAACAAAAAAGAAACATTTTTAACAAATTAAAAATTAAAAACAACAACAACAACAAAAACTAATGAGAAAGGAAAACATTACTACAAAGTGTCTATGCAGGATGTGCTGTATTTATTGTACATCCACATTTACGTCAACTATATATGGGTACCAAGAACAACTTAACAAAATGAATAAGACTTACCCTAGCAGTGTTTCCAAACAATGAACTGGTCTGCTGAGTACCTGTGGCAGTCCCGAACCCAAAACCTGACTGTTGAGTGGTCGTGGCTGTTCCAAACAGAGGTCTATTTTGATTAAAGGGAGTCGTTGCTGCTGAGCTTGTGCCTCCAAATCCTGTTCCAAAAATTTTGAACTGATAACCAGTTTCATACTAATTTAAAAAATTCTTCAAGTTCAAAATATGTTTCGGATCTCTTCTCATTGCAGAACATGTGGCCAATTCTTAATTTCTAGAGAATGAATGTATGCCACAGCACTCAATAACATAAAATCCATTATAGGCATCAGTGATTCCCATAAAGTATACTGTTATCGAGAGTAAAAAAAAAAAAAAAAAATCTGCCATCATTGTTGCCAGAAGTAGGTCTGATTGTAACTTGACATAAGTGGATGGAATACTTAAGCCAGTTTTCCCTTTCATCCATGTTAGGCATGGGCCAATCACACAGGACTTCACAAAGCCCCTCCCTCATACTTTTCACCATAATTACTTGTATAGTGAGAAATGCTAGAAAGAAAGCTGGCACTATCAGAGACCCAGCCACTGCTCACAGAACTAGACAGGTGACCATGGGGCAAAGACAATCAAAGCAACACAGACCATTGCTGATCACTTCAAATGGAGTCATCGGTCTTAACTTTACACAAATGCCCATTGGGATGTGGGACTCGCACTGAATGAAAGAGCATTACAAAACTCCGTAGACTGTATCTGCAAAGAATGTACTGTGCATCTGGAAGGAAAAATGCTTTGCTACGCATTATCAAAAGCATAGATTTATGCTCTGAGATTTCACACCCACAGCTGGGAAAAAAATCCTGTAGTTTTGCTAATACAGTGCCTTTCTCTAATATTATTATTTCTATTATTTTTATGAAAAATCTGGGATTTTAAGCATGTTTCCAGGTGTCCAGAATTTTACTTGTAAACTCCAGGATCACAGTTTTTTCAGCAGGTTGGCAATTTAATACATATCTGAAACAAAATTATTAATCAATGTTAAAATTTCCATCTTTCTGTAAGTAAAACTGATTCACTTACCACCAAATCCTGATGGATTTGACTGCAAACCTGAGCCAAGACCACCTCCAAATACAAATCCACTTCCACCAGGGGCCTGTGTAGCTGGGGGCTGCCCAAATAAGCCCCCTGTGCTGGTTGAGCCTGCCTGCTTTGTTTTACGATTTGCTGTATAATCCTCTACACGAAGTTCCTGGCAAAGAAATCAAACCAATATTTAATCTTATAACGAAACATGTAGCAAAGATCTATTATTATGAAATACAATAAGAATCATTCATCCCAAATAAAACATTTAACAATACTGACGAATGTTGATTAAAAAAAAATTTTTAAAAATACATTTTATAAACTATGAACATGTAGACAGGTCAGCTAATAATCACAGCAAACTGGAGCATCAACAAATACTTCAATCTAGTTAATTAATTTGTTGAAACCGAAACACTGAAATAGGAATAACTGAGGTGAATGCAGTTACTGCTTCATATTGCTATACTTACTTCCAAACTCTTGTTTTCATATTCCTTCATAGCCGTGATGCACTGATGCCGTGTGTTGATGCTGGTGGTTACCCCGCTCTTCATCATTGTATCCTGGCCAGTTGGTGCATTGAATGGTATGGTGGTACCCCCTGCAGCAGTTGAACCCCCAAATGCTCCAGTGGAGGGCTGACCAAAGAGGGATGGAGTGGCTCCAGTACTGGCCCCAAACAGTCCAGTGCTTGGTTGTGCTGAAGTGCTCCCAAAGCCTATGACAGAATATATATTATTTTCAGTACACAAAAATGCTTTCACATTTGGCTGACATCATTTACTTTCACTCATAAGCATAAGAAAACAGCTAACAATAAAGATAATCTATGGACATAAAAAAGTGAGAATTTCATGACATCAAATTAGGTTCACTCTGTTTAAGAATCAATCGTATTATGGCCATGATGGGAATGCAACTGTCCTGTCAATGAACAGATATCATCCTTATTTCTTTGTAAACGAGATCATTTTTGCAATTTCCCACAAAGTATTTTGTTTTATCTTCAAACAAAAGGATATAAACCATGATAAAGTAAACACTTAAAATCAAGTTCTTTTGACAGTATGGACCTACCTCCAAACCCACCAGGTCTAGCTCCCCCAAAGCCTGTCCCTGAGGCTGGTGTTGAAAACAAGGAGCTGGTACCCGTGCCAGTCTGTGAGCTGCCACCAAACAATCCCCCTGAAGTGCTACTACTGCTAGGTGTGCTACCAAATGCTGCAGAAAATGGAATTGAAATTATAAAACTATATGAATAGAAGTGTTTACATTTGAAACAAACAAATACCTACTCAAGTCTAATTAATAGGGAAACCAAATTAACAATAACAAATTCCCTAGAAACAATTTTATTTCAGATATGTTTCTAACAGTTTATTATTTCCATAGTTTTCTATTTCTAATCTTCTGATCTTTCACTCTGGATATACTAAGATGAAATATTTAGGAAGGGAAGCAAGTCATCAACGCTGTTTTGTGATCTAATAAAAGGAGACACTTTTAACTTGAGTAATATGCGATTTTAGCATTTCAAAATTAGAGGAAAACAGCCAAAAATAATTGTTGAGATTATGTTGCTATTTAAATGGCAACATACCGGTTTTGTTTTGTTTTTTCTTTAGACACCTGACTGTGTCTCATTATCTGAGTCTCTGCTCTTATTTTCCCATTTTGCTTCCATTCACTATAAGAGCTCTCTCAGACTGCAGACTACAATTAAGTGGTGTATACGATAGTTGATCATAGCATGTGGAACATAGAGGATCTATCATGGCCTTTAGGGATTAGACGGTTCCAGGGCCTACATGCAGAAGGCTGCTGAATGACCATGGTTCAAACACATTACAATGGATATTTCCACTTTTGACTACTATTTTTATTGTCAGAAAAGCAGAATTTTTAAAAGAAAACAAAACCTATAATTGATTTTTAATCTGTCTGAAGCAAAACCCCATTTCTGGGCTTGCTTCTCCCCTTGACATCCAAAAAAACTTACAAAATCCTCCACTACTCTGTGTCTGACCAAAGCCTGTGTTGCCTGGTGCTCCAAAAAGACCTCCTGTTGTTCCCGTAGATCCGCTGGCTCCACCTCCAAACAAACTACCACCTGTTCCTGCGGTCTGTGTTCCAAAGGCTGAGCCACCACTGAAGCCTGATGATGCTACATGAATATATTCAGAATATATATACTTGATAAAAATACAAAATGCTCTTCAAGAAATTAATAACAAATCCCATGGCAAATGATGTAGCATCTAGCTCATGTCTGTCCTTGTTGCCAAAATATCAATTCAAAACAAATCAAATCCAATTCTTTTCATAAAAATGAAAGTCTCACATGTAAAAGATCCTGACTAAAATTTTCAATCCTTCAAGAGAAAACTCAGTCTAAAAACGAGTACAACAAAATTAATTATCCTCACCTGAGACATGAATGACAAGAAACAAAATCTTAAAATTTAGTTATGGATAAACTATAAGAAATAGATTCTTTAGCATTGTCAGTTTCATGCACCTTTTTTTTGCAATCCCCCAACAATCAGCTAAACTAGATGTGTCTCCAATTCTGTCATAATAGTTTGAATCATACTCTTCCTTGCTTTCACTTTTTTCTATTTACCATTCACCTGACATACTATAATCATTAATATAATATGGATTTGCTACAATTACTGAGCATTATGCAACAACATAAATAGGGCAAATGAAAAATGCAGGAGGCACTAAATAATGGGAGATCGTTGTGCTCAGCCCTGTTACTTCCCTTTACCAGACACAAGAGGGACTGGACAGTGTAAAGAGGAAAAAAAATAATAACTTCTGTGTTTTTTACTTGAGTGTACTTGAGACATACACCATGAAAAATTCCCAAAAATTATGATGTAAAGAGAATGTTTTCTTCTTACTGTTGTAATTTTATCAATCATTTTGGCGATCACTCTTTCGAATGACAAGATGTAAAGGAATTTTTTCCTCTTTACAATTTTTGCTACAGACCTCTTTGGCTGGGGAAGGGAAGTAATTCGGCTGGTCAAAATGATCTCCCCTTATACGAGTCCCTCTTTTGGGAGGGGCAGATAATCTGCGAAACGATCTCCCATTACATTAAAACCAACAAGAGCAAAGTCTGTAGAACAACACTCACTTTGACCAAGGCCTCCGAATGTGGCTGCAGAACAAAAGCCAAGCCAGGAGAAAAAAAAAAAAGGAACAATATCAAGAAATGGGAAAACAAAAGCAAACAGCAAATGAATGCAGAAATATTGAATACAAAATTGTTGAAATAGGTGCTGCCCACTGCATGCATACACACAAATTTATCTCTAGTACAGAGGAAATCTACCATAATAGTTTGTAATAATAGAATGGATATAGCAAAATGATCCTAAAGACCATTCATGTTGTTCTCCCTTTCATTTGATTAGAAAAGTATCATCATTTCTCTTTTTTTCGTAATAAACCAATCTCCGTATTTTCGAGTCCAAACAGAAATAAATAGTACTGAACAAAGATAATCCATGGGTCAGTGAAATCACCGATTAATCATGCATAGCAAATGTGTTCACTGAATTGTTGCATTTAAACAAAATAATGAGTATCAGTGAAAGAATATTTATTTAGTTTATTCTGATATTAATTTGACCATACCCACAAAGGTGAAAAGGATATGTACATTTTCCTACTATTTGCCTGCAAGTACAGCAACAAAGCAAAAGCCTTAAATTTTGACAAATAAAAATGAATTGTGTATGTTATTATGACAACAATGAAAAGAACACAGAAACTGATGAAGGCAATAATTAAGTGGCAGAATGAAATTTCTCAACAGTCCATATTCTTCCAATAAAAAATAATGAGGCTATTGCTACCAGGTGGTTAAAATAGACCTTGTGGTCTATTGCTACCAAGTGGTCCTAATAGTGTGTTTTTAATTGTTCCAAGGTCCATGAATAAGCCCTGTATCTCACTCTTAACACTTACCCTAAGCCCAACTCTATCCATAACCTTAACTCTAAACCTAACCCTAATCTTACCTCTAATCCTAAATCTAACTGGAACACTAAATCTAACCCTGATCCTAAATCTAACCCTTAAAACCACATGGTCTGTAGTGAAATTCTCCTTTCTAGAGTCTTGAATCCTGATCTAGAATCTGCAAAGTTCTAATTCAATGTTCCGAATAAATCAAACGATGCAATTTGATTGGTCAAAAAGGAAAACCTGGCCGCAATAGACCACTGAGTCTTTTTTCATTTCTTGTTGAGAAATGCTTTGAATGTATGTCAAAATTTGAAAAAAAAAAAAAAAAAAAGGTATTCAATACAAACAAAACACAATACACAAAATATGTGAACATATAAAACACAATGAAAATATAAAAAAAGATACATACATGTTGAGGTTCCAAACCCTCCAAAACCAGTAGGTTTTTGACCGTACATGATGCCTGATCACCAGCCAACCAGCTGAGCTGTATCTGAAGTTGTGATTTCCAGTTCCTGAATAATACAATTACATTTATAGAAAAACATAATTTACATTTCATAGAAAGTGCTGTCATTCATGAACATTTCAAAAATGAACTAATTGATGGTTATCACGCTTGTCCATTTAAAAATTCTGAACGGACACCAAAATGTCATACTATGTAATTAAAAAATTGTATAAAGATAAATTAAAGATTGTAGAGGGTTTATTTCATAATAAACTTGCTAAAATTCAGATCAACTCAATAAAATGGTCATACGGATCGATTCATATGCACTTCATAACTGATCTTGTATTAGGACCGATGTTTGGAATTTTGACTCATGTACTATATTAGAATGAAGGATATGGTATGTCGAGAGCTAGGGATTAGTTTGTAAGTTTGTTATGAAGAAGTAAAAGGTTAGTGTGAGATTTTAGGATGTGCTTGGTTTGAAAGTTAGGCCCAGCGTTTAAGAGTTCAACACTACTACTGAAGTTGGTATTGTCAGTGTTGAGATCTTTGGTGGGCATATAGATGTAGACCTAGATCTATGTTTAGATTAGGTAGACTACATTTCATTTAGAATCAGGCTAGGTGCGAAGAAATGTGTAGAATTTTGGTTACAATTTTAAAAAATTAGAATACAACACATCTAGAGCTAGGCTACAAGAAAAGATATAGAACTAGCCTAGATCTATGTTTATATTTTTGTTTTAGATCTAGAACTATTTAAATCTTACTGTTGCTATGAAAGAATGTAGATTCTGTGTCTGTGTGTGCCAAAACTGTGAATTACAGGGGGGTTTAACAGGTGTCACTAACTAGATCTAGATCAGATTTAGATCCTGAGATGTCTTTAAATCTAGATTTGATCTATATCTAATCTAGATCCAGAATCAATAATATTATCCCATTTCTAGAATAACGTCAAAGATAAGTTTAGCTTTTTTCGGGTTTTTGTACATAGGCTATAAAAACACAGATCCATGTGCAAAAATGTTGTGTGCCAAATTTCATAAGGATCCATTCAGCAGTTTTCGAGTCCATAAGCCTATTGTGGGTTTTGTTGCAGATTATCTCTAGATCCAGATTAGATCTAGATCCTACCTCAGACTATACTTAACAGATCTAGAGTGTCTAGATCGTAAGCTAGAATCTAGATCTATAGACTGGAGGGTCCATCACTCAATGCGTCACGTCAGGTCTTCACTTCACCTATGTTCGCATCATGTCAGACTGCACCAATCTGCACCAAAATTGGCTGATTTCAATGGCTCTGTGGTCAGAAGAAATATGCCAATTTTGGTGCAGATTGGTACAGTCTGACATGATGCGGACATAGTTACGTGAAGACCCAACGTGACGCACTGACCCTCCAGTCCTATAGATCTAGATCTGGAATCTAGATGTCTCTAGATCTAGATCTACTTTTATAGATCTCAATCTAGAATCTAGATCTGGATCTAGAACTTGATTGTAGATCTAAATCTCGTCTACATCTAGATCTAGATTTCAGATGTAAATTCGAATTCTTATATTATTTTATCCTCTTGAATTCTTCCAGTACTAGATCTAGATCTATTCTAGACTCTAGATCTATTCTGGATCTAGAATCTAGATCTAGATCCATATCTAGATCCGGATGGATACGACTATACTACGTTGTCGTTATAAGTCTAAATCATTACCTGTGTTCACTGTTGCCTTTGCTCTCCTCGCATACAGCTATTGCTCTCAGTGCAAAAACAAAAATGTCAACATTTATATGTCTAAACTGCACAGAACTGGTTATGAGGTTTCGCTTTCCCTATCCCGTGTAAGCGCCATTCACTTTCCACGCCAATATGGCGCTAATGTGTAAAAAGTATGATCACATGAAGTATTGGTCGTCGGGGATCAGTTGCATTATGAACAATTCAACTTGAACTTACGATTTGGTGCTCATTAAATACAACTAAACCTTATTTACTACGATTTTTTCAGTGAAAATTTTCCATTTGTCAGGATTACCATGATTCTATAAATAGTATTATATTTTCAAACTGGCCATATCTTGATCCGTTTCTAGTTTTGTTGAACCCAAGAGCTTATGACCTCTCCAGTGACCTATCACCTCTGACACTCATAATAGCCTTTGCATGTGATCCTCAACACCGCCCCTTCCGGCATCAACACCAACGAAGTAAATAAAGTGTGAAAGTAGGGGTTGTGTTCACGATAAGTGACTGGCATTATGGAGGTAAGATATTAACAAGTAGAGCCATTCTGTACTCGTTTTGTTGTCTTTAATTTTATCTTTTAGGTTACAGAGAAAAACTATTTATTATTCTGACAGGCAGGCAAAGTTCGGGCTCTTTGATGCAGTTGGGCCTCATACACATTGTAGATACTCATCGTTCATTTGTTGGAGCATAGATTAGAGGCCGCGCACCGCCCTTCCTAGTGTTGGCACGAGGGAGGAACTGTTCATTTGTCGTGGCAGTGCAATTTCATAGTGCATAATATATACCAATGGCCGTTGCATGCCCATGATATTGATATTAAGAATTTTAACACTTATCAGACGTGGGGAGAAATAAGATGAAACTTATAACTTCCTAAAATTTGCAAAACTGTAGTGCTACCCTGTTGTGAGTTTGTGGCGTTCGCTAGTCATTTCCAACTCCCTTCTCCCTCTTTTTTTTTTATCTATTTATTTATTTTAATTGCACTATATATTCGTGAATACCAAGTATCACAATATCCACCCCTTTTGCACCAGTCAGTCAAAAAGATAGACCTTCGCAGTGAAGATAGTTTACTTTTGCAGAAGATAGACCAGCTGCATATATCACTTATGATGACAAAATTTTCTTTTTTTTTTTTAACTTCACAATATGAACATCGATACCTGCTTACTAGACCTGCAATATTGCATTATATTGAACAGAAATTCAAGATCATCAGGTTGGCATTGCCCATCTATGGTTGTTCATGTTGCCCCTAGCCTATAGAATTTTTTATGCTTGATCACCATTTATTCTAAGTATGACACATGAAGTTTAAGACAACAGAAAGATTTTTCAAGAAATAAAATTGTATATCTTTTGAATTTATCATAAATAGGGCCTACCAGTGACTTGCTCATTGAGTCAAGACGATGTAGCTGAATGTTTGGAAATAATCATGACATGAAAATTTATTGATGGCAGATGTTGAATAGTAAACCTTTAATGACCTATATGTCTCGCCCAGGGCAAATGAGTTGGAAGTTGCACCGGGTGATTTCAAGTTACAGTTATTTTTTGCAGTTTTTTACTATTTCCTGACTATGATACCAAAATTTTTTCTTTTTTCAGGTTAAAAAAGGTTAAATTGTCGTTTTGTGAAAACCAAAAAAAAATTTAGTAACTTAGTCGGAAAGTAGTTAAAACGACCGAAAACGGCCGTGGATCTTTATCATCTGGCACAACTTCCGACTCATTTGCCCTGGTTGCAAGAGGGAAAGATCCCATAAATTTGTCATGCCTGTATGACTAATATTTACAGAAGTGATTGCTTGATCCAACTGATGCTTGTGATTGAGATTCAGTTTGAAATCTTTTTCTTGATATGTTATGTTATCAGGTGAATGCGGGGAATGTCCCCAAGTTTCATCCAAATTACCAATCAAAACATTTCAGTGATGAAAAAATCTTTTCCAGTCATTTCTGAAGGTGAATTTTATGTCATTTTGGTCCATTTTCATGTAGGAAGAAGATGAACAAAATGTCAGTAAGGGTAATGAGTTTGAGGACCAGGAAGTGGAGATATTGCCCCTGCCCTTATATCAAGTTGAGGTTCCTGAAGCAGTGAAACGAGGGGAGAATGTAATGTTTACGATACACACCACAAAACCAGATGAAGAGAAAGGCTATGTTGTTCTAAGGCAGTTCGAGGATTTAGAATGGCTTCACCATTCCTTAATAACATCGCAGAATGTCAACGGTGTCATAGTAAGTAGTGTCTATCTTTCTTGTCTTTCTTTAGTTATTTTTCATTAATACTCTTTCTTAGGTTTAGTAGTCTTTTCAGTTCCTTTCATTTTACCTTTGAAAGTAAACCATTAAGGACAATCTTACAACAGTCATCAATGAAATTGTTCTCTTTGTAGGGTTAATGAAGGTTATTGCCGAAAATTGATCTGCAACTAGATCTATGTTATTGTTTAGAATAGTAAGTTTACATGAGATTAAAGATTTGTAATTAGACTGAGTATTAACAGTAATTTAGCACATGCAGTAGCAGAGTAGGCAGTGAGATACAATGACCGTATTAAAGTAATATATATTTGTCTGTGTAAAAATATTTGTCATTGATACCAACACTAATCATACCTCACTCCATAGATTCCACCACTGCCTATCAAACCTTTGGCTGACCCTAAGAGTGCCGAGTCCTTGTCCAAAAAGCAGCTTGGGGACAACACAAAAGTGATGAAGGGGGATCAGTTCGAGCTTGACTGCAAATTTGTGCAAAAGTAGGTGTTACTCACAGAATGTTACATCTTTTACAGTTATATCAAGACCATAAGAAAACAAAAAATTGGGTTTCATTACATCATATATGGAGAGGTTTAGATTTTGTCTGGATAAATGTTTTTCCATCATAATTATGTGACTGATATTGATGATGATGATTGTTATAAAGGTTCTCTAGCTGATAGTTTCCTTTATGTTTCAGGGCTAGCTGCATTACTCTGTGCAGCATTTGCATCTAATCTCTGTAAAAGGGCATAAATATATAAAATTCAAAGCAAAATGCTCTAATCATGAGGGAAATATTGTGTGTTGGCAGAGTTACCTTTAGAATTGTGGAAGATTTTATTAAACAATTTAATTGGGGCCTGTAGACAATGAATTCATATCCCATTTGTTATTTTGATTTGACAGCTGTTGCACAGTCTGTTTATTGTAACTTATCATCCTTATAGCAGCATCTGATAGTTTTTGTTTTACTCTCCATCTGTCAGGTATCTTCAGCTTATGTTATCTCATCAAACATTTGGACGAGACAAGACCTTAGGCAAGTTTTTGACAGAGGAAGAGGTGAGACCAAAAAAACAGAGACAGCTTTTTCATTCAGTTTATCAAGGGTATTATAGACAATTTGGCAATTATATCACTCTTTATGACTTTTAATCCCTAGGCTGGATATTTGTCTAATTTAAGAGTGAGTTTTTGGTTCAGCGAATGAATTCACCCTTGATGAAATCACTCAGCAAACACTTGTTATGTCCTGACTTAAAATGAGATTCTTGCAATGTTTTCATTCCAAAGGATGTGGCAAAACCAAATACAATTTTTTTTTTCAGTTCATCACATTGTAAATGGTGAACACCAAGTGCTGAAAAATAAATTTCAAAGCTAACCATTTGAAATTGTTTATTAAAAACTATTCCACTTAAATTTTTTTTTCAAGCTCATAGTTTTCATTGAAGTTTTACTTTTGTCATTTTCGTTCTGAAATACAAAAACTATTTAAACAGAGATGGCATCTGGATGCCCACAGCTTCTTAGAGCTCAAGATATTTCTACGCTGTCAAAGTTCAAGAACTGAATAACAGAAATGGAACATCAGCCATCAATTCAATGTTGCTTTAGTGAATGGATTTAAATATTAATAATTTCATCGATCTCTCTTGTTGGATATGAAGTTGTTTAATTGTTATTTATTTTCTAAATCTCATTAAAGCACCAGGATTTAAGGTTGTGTTCTTTATTCTTCATGGCATAGGCTCCTGTCAGAGCTCGGCTTAACAAAGGCATAATTAACCGTCTATCTTCGGCTCTTGACAGTGCCAGAAAAGCTGGCCACAAGGTTGGTATTTTCAAAGAAGCTGTTATAGCAAAGCTGCATGTGGTAAAAATGAAGCTCAAATAGACATTGTTATGACTTTGCATAAGGGCTCATTATAGTGGATATATAGTGGATCCATGTAATTATGGTTTTAAGTTTCCATGGATTTTTTTTTTTTTTTTTTTGCTTTTTTTTTTATATTATCAGGACATCTGTCTATGAAAAACAGAGTCTGTGAGTTGCAAGGAAAGAGCAGAATGTATCATAAATCATTAAATAGAGTGTAATGCACATTGGATTGACTTAGCTCACTTTGATAAATCTAAAGCATTGCAAAAAATAGCCTCTACATACATCCAGGATGAAATACATCAAGCAGTCTTTGGTCATAACAAAAAATTATTAATTATGAGGAGCGAAATATATGGTTTCAGGTCTCTGTTTGCTAGCCTCAGGCTGGTGTATGTTCTTTGAATTTAACCTCACTGAAATCAAGGATCTGTTTCACCTCATTCATTTTCTTCACAGGATGTTGATGAATTTTTCACAGCTCAAAGGAATTTTGCCACTGAGTTTTCCAAAGCAATGAAGGAAGCGTCTCTTGTAAGTTTCTGTGGTTTTTGTTTTTAGGAACATTGAACTTCTTCAGGTGATAATTTTTGTCTTCTTACTGATGGTAAAAAATACAGTAGATATAGAAATGTCAGGAGATTGAAAATTTAAGATGTAATTGACAGTATTCTCTACTGCACCTGTTGTTAGTCATCAAGATTTCAACTTTCAGCTTCATTAAGATGGCTTTCTATTTGTATAGTTTTATTCCTTGTATAATTTATTATTGATCATAATAAAGCTAGTTCTTAAATACCTTTTTTTTTTTTTGGATGGTTAAATCTCCTAAAATATTTTTTTTTCATGGTTTTATTATTTGTGTGATAAAAAAGCTAGTAGTTTTATATCGTTGTTGTTTTTAGCATGTGAATGCAGTTGTTTTTCTTTGGTATATGCATGGGTTTTGTTTTTTCCCCAGAATTTTAATAAGCTGCTCGTTGCTCAGTGGCGTAAGTACACTTAGGTTATTTAGCTGCCATGAATATGTGTCATGTTTTCAGGTATTAGAAATATCTGTGCAAATTCTAACATTCATTATGATGATAATGAAGAACACCTCTTGAGGTTATGAAATGAAGCACAAAGTAATCAACAAGTTTTTCACAACAAAGTCATGAATTAACATACCTCAACTTTGCTTTATATACTTCCAGAGACAAAACCAGTGAGTCTGCTTTAACGTTTCACGGCGCTGTCTTTATAAAATGCTTTTACTGAAGGAATTGAAGCCTCAAATTTAATTGCATCATATTATTTCCAGTATTTCATACTGAACATAACTTTTAAACACTAGGTGATCTAGAACAGCCTGTTACCATTATGTCCTCAAAATGTAACTAGTTTAGTTTTGTATTGTCGCTAGAAAATATATGGACTTTTGAGATCATTGTTGAGTTGTGCTTTGTTAGCAGCCATTTGACATTTAAAAGGAGGCAGAATGTCACAGGAACATTGAAATTTCCATGTTAATTAAGATACTTTTATTTCTTGTGGTTCAAGATTGAATCTGTGGCATAAAATTAAATTTTGAAACCTTCAGCCTCTGAGATGCAGTGGAAATTTAAATCTGCTTTAAATTTTTTTTGCTCTTGAATTTGATCACTTCAGGTTTGTCAAGCTCCTACCGTCTCCTTGCCACAGAATTGACATCCTGCACAGCTGAACGTGATGAAAGCCTGGTCAAACTCAATAGGTGAGGAGAAGAATGCTTGACACAACAAGGCAAAAGTCATCATCAAAAAGTGTAATCCTTTGCATAGTATATCACAGTGAATGACAATAATTGAATCTGTGACCCAATGTTCATGTAATTCTAAAAGAACAATCTTTTGGTTATCAGGCTTTGGTATACATGGGATCCAAGAGATTTATTTATCCTGATAAATACTTGTTTTCTATTTCACACAAGACATGGCTTCAAGAAAATAAAGAACTACAAATACAATAAATACTCTGGAATTATGTGTATGTGAAAATTATTGCATGCAAATAGTTTGTTAGCGGCTAATGGACATATCCTTTCCATATCTGGCAATTTTGTTATTAACCACTATAATCACATTGCATAGTGTTTAATTTGGTGATCGGTATTTTGATAGCTTTTTTTTTTTTCTCCACAGAATTTTGAAAGCACTGAGTGATGGATGTGAGGATGAAGCAGTAAGTCTGATGTATTCAAATTAGTGTTTCTTTTCCTTATTTGATAATCATATGTATCCCATGTAATTGTTTTACAAGTCATATTATCTTTATATCAGCCTAATTATACGCATTGTGTAGTGGTAAAGTGTAGGAAATCTATTTGCATTTAGGTGAATTTTCAGTAAAAAAAAAAATGTCATGATCATGTGTCTATGTCATATACATTGAATCATTTTGAATAAATTTTATGGTAAAATTTCTATGGCTCTGTTGTTCCTTTTATTGCTTCTACTTACAGGGCTGTTATGAACTGAAAAGTTCCCAAGGTGAACTGACTCTAGGATTTTATTTGGATTTGTTTGCTAGATACAGTGATTCTTTGAAGGTAATGAAGTTGATTATCATATGGATTAGAACTGTGAATTAAGACAATTATATAGCTTCTTTCTTTATCTGTTTTAATGTTGTTGTGTATGTGTTAAAAGACCATTCACAGACACAGTAAGAATATAATGTTTAATTCAGAAAGGATTTATGAATATATATGACTTACATTGTGATATATTCTTTATAGTAGGTTTTGAACAGACGTGGGATGAAACACAAGGATACTTTTGAGTATATGCTGGACTTAAAAAGAGTCAAATCAAGTGACAGCTAAGTAAATTATAAAATGTAAGGAAGTTCCATCAGTTCTAGATACATGTAAAGTTAGAATTTAGTATTTCATGTGGTTGGTTTCAGATGTTACAGTCTATGAGTTACAGTGTGCATATTTTATTTCCATTTTGTGAACTCTGAGGTATAATAGTATTTTTATGTGCATATGTTTTACCCAATAAAATGATTAATTTTGAAAAGCAAAAAAACAAAAATGAAGAAATACACTCTGTTTTTTGAAATGCCCCTACCATGGTGAAAGAACAAGGATCAAAAATAAAAATTGTGAGAGAACAAATTTATTTGCATTAGAAGTTATAGACATATTAAGGCATAAGTTATTTAGTCTCATTATATGTCAGTGCTTTTCTCTTCTTGTCTGAGTCTCAGAGGATTAATCTATTGAATATCTTTATTTCTAGGAAATGCATTTTCGCAGAACATTAGCTTTGATAGACCATGAACAGACAGCCAAAACTTTGGAGAAAGCCAAGCCAGTGAAGAAAGCAGCTGTGAGTTTAATATGTAGTTTTATCATATATAGAACCATTTAAGGGTGGGCTGATTCAACAAACTGGCTGAATTGCAACTCCCAACATGTTGTGACCAGAATCGACAAACACAACTTTGACTTTCGATTCTGGGTCAACATGATAGTCAAGAAAATGCAGAGAAATATTTTGTGTTCCCAAAATAATAAGAGTCAATTCAGGTTAAATTCGACCCCAATTCATTTCTCTGACCACTGAATCAACTTTTCGATTTCGGCCTAGAATCACAGAGCTTCTGGACAAACACAGTACTTCAGTGTGCAGTGTTGGAGACAAGCTGTCAGGTCGTAACTTGTGCAAAAGTAGGTCAACACTATAACAGTCATCGGGTGAATTTTCTGTACGTGTTTCATCATTGTTGTGCTCCCGTGCATCGCAAAGACTGACCTGCAGAGTTTACATGTCAGATCTCTCCATCAGCTTCCGTACCACACGTGACATCCAGATGCTGAGTAGGATGCAGTTGAAAATGCAATCCAAACAAAAGGTGATAAATTAAAAATGCATATTTGCAGACAATAAAAAATGAAAGATAACGCAACAAATCAGAATATAAAATGACAATAGCAGAAAATCAGAAACAGTGAGAACTAGTAAACAAAAAGAAAGTCAAAGCTGAGACAGGACATAGTGCGTACTAGCAGGAAAAGGCAAAGCAAGGAAGTGAGGAAATTTTTAGGGAACTGATCACTGGGCATTGTTTTCAGATTTGAATTATTTTGATTAGCGCATTGAGTTAATTAATGTTAATCATGCCAGAAATTTAACCACTCGATGCAATCGCATGCATTATTCACACTGACTGCAGTACAGTACAGTAGTAAGCATGTATGCGTTTGACCCTGGCCCACTAGCTCTGTTTGAGATGTAAACACCGTTGTATACCATGCCCATCACTGTTCATAACCAATCAACACAAAGGAAGACTGTCATGTGAGAGTGTTCGCTCTAGAATCAGCTTGAATTAGGTCATGTTTGAAAAAGTCAAACATCCGACTTTGAATAAGGGAGAAAATGACTTAGTTCTGTTTTTAATGGCCATTTTTGTCAATTTGCAAGAGATATGCCGATCTATTTATTCCAAAATTTTCTAGAGACATAATATCTTTTGGTATGCATTGTTATTTATAATGTTTAAAAAGGATTTAATATGATAAAATATTTTCTTGTACTTCATTTTCTCCTTCTGGTTAATTCGTCTGAGTCATGTTCGGAATTAACTGTCATGTTCGATTTGTCAGAATTGATTCAAACTTCCCCAATTCATTGAATTTCAAATTCTGACTCAACTCAGCCCATCCATAGAAGGATAACTTAGTTTAATAACTTTATAATGGATAACTTAGTTAAGTTTAAGTTTCGTTGAACCAGGTCCAAAATTTAAACTTAGTGACAAACCAGTTTGAAATCGGTTTTATTGAGAAAACTTTTGCTGCAACCAAAAAATGTTAACAAGATATTATCAATTTCAGGCAGAGGAGGCATTTGAGGCTGCCAAGAAAACTTATGAAGAAAGTTCAGACAAGGGCAAGAAGGAGGTAACTGTAGCAAAATGAAAATTTCTTCATATCCATACTAACTCATTTACATGCTTATGTATTATGTCACTTTCATGCCCCTTGTGTCCTGTGTGATAATAGTCCATAAAAAGGTAATGTGAACTGTGGTGTTTGATGCTGATCTCTGTATGTAAGAAAGAAGATGTGATGTTGCAACATCAATGGGGACTGTCAACTTACATACTGTCATCACATCAGCATATGTCATCTGGAAAAGATGTTCAACCAAATCTTGATACATGTTTCTTAACATTCCATTCCTCATATCACTGCTTAGACTAAGTTAAACATCTCTTCCAGGAGATAAGTACACTCAAACACGGTTAGAACAAAATTTGCGGGGAATGGCAATCATTTTCGTTCTATCGCTAGTTTGTTGTATCCAAAGAGGCTAAATTGAAACAGGGATGCAAGTTAAATTATCGAAT
>JBCEWB010119518.1:0-11549 GCA_039654565.1 Peronia peronii
AAAATTGTGTCAAAACAGCAGTAATATTTCTAGCTAAAACTGTTGAAGTAGACCTATAGCCAGATAAAACTTAGGAGAGTTTGTAATCGAGGATCTACTACATCTACAGGATTAAGATTTCTCGCTCTTATGTCTGGCAGGCAGATAAAGCTAAGACAAATTTCTGTAGTGTAGTTCTACAATTAATTATAGTCTCTAGATCTTAGGTCGATGCAGATCGAAGTTAAATCTAGTTTTTTGTTGTTTGTCTTTTCCTAAACTGAAATTTGAACCAGGTACAGATGTAGAGTCTCTTCTAGATATGGAACTTTATGGCTAATTGATTGTCATTAATGTGATATATCTACATTTGGGGAAAAAAAAACTACAAAAGCACTGCACAGCTAGCTTTAACTCGGTGTCTACTCAGTGCTGATATATCAGCTTCCGTAGTTGTCGCGGTCGGACTGAGTGCCGATTCATTGGATTTGTCCAATGTGTTCTATAATTTATGTCGTTTACCTTAGATTCGAGATTTTGTGTAAAATTTATAAGTTATTATAAAATGAGACCTCCAGTGAAACAAAGATACAAAGTTTCGAAAAAAAACAAACGATTGTATGTGTGTGTGTGTGTATGTTTTTTTTTGGGGGGGGGGGGCAGTCCTGCAATTGACTTTTTTTGCCGAAAAAAAAATTCAATTTTGGGTTTTCTTTGCTCTTAAAATTCATTTTTTTTTGCAAATATAGAAATGGTTTAAAGAAGTTAATATGTCAATTCAAAGGTCTTGAAAGGGTGGCCATTCATTGGTTGATCGACATCTCTAACATGTGGATCTTCGCTCATTCAGAACTGGATAATCAATGACAGATCGTCCGTATTTCGCTCATGAAAAGCAAATGGTGCACAAGACTATGATCTCTGCCACCAGTATCACGAGCTCCAGTGCCGGAAATGGACACCCGCTGACCATTGGAGACGCTGACAACACAAATAATCAGCGAAATGTCATCGGAACCGCTAAAATGAAGCTCCCACGGCCTAATGGGGACACTGTTTGCCCAGTTTCTTCTGTTTCAGAGTACAAGTAGTGCACTATATGTTATAGGAAGGGTCAAGACACTTTTGTTTGTGACCATCGAAGGCATGGCCACCATATATAGACCTCTCAGCACAAATGTGAGGCATTCAGCGAAAACACGGCACATAGTGAAAATTTTCGATTTTCAGTTATTAGAAGATTCTGAAACCCGATATATTTCTGAACAAAATACAGTCTGACTTTTGTAAATAGCTTCAATGGATGCTGAGACATTGGATTTTAATGACGAGGAACCACAATACTATGAAAACGAGAAAAACGAAATTTAAGTTTTCACTTTTTTTTTTTTTGGTACAATTTAACATAAATCTTCACACAAACATCGCATTCTCAAATGATACCAAGTCAAAACAGCCGTGCAGTTATCAGAAATGAACAACAAACATGTGAAATAACAAATTCTTTGTTAAAAAAAGTTTTTAAACATTTCACTGTGTTGTGTCATTCGGTGAAGGCCTATGTCTGGAAACGATTTAGATTAGCATGTGCACTTTAAAAATTGCATCTAAATCTAGATAGATTATGTGCAGCAAATGGTGTCACTAGATCTAGAATATTAAAAACAGAAAGACATAAGTTGCACTACATCTCTATCGGTCTTACACAATTGTATCTCCTACTGGAAGGTCTAGATCTTTGATTTAAATTTAGATCTAGATACTCGTATCATCTCCATCATCCGATTCCCGTCAGCGTTGAGATATCTCTAGTGAAAAATTCATTCGCAAGTTCCTGCAGCTCTTACATCTCCTGGCTTCATATAATAGAAAAACAATATTTTGACAACCCAGGCTGTGTTGAAGCAGCCTGTCCTCCATTAGCCAGTTTTCTCGTAAGCAAAAACTTTAGCAACTTCACAACCTCGAGATAATTTATTTTAAAGTATTTAAAACCTTAATAATTATACAGTCTTCAACTGGTTAAACAGACACAAGATAACGTTGTTTTCAATATGCAGGCGTTTAAACGACCTGGACAGAATAGGACAGTAGTAATGATCAGGAGAATTGATGATAACAAGAAGGCACGAAATCACGGATGCCAAGTACATGTCCACTACTCAAAAAAAAAACAAAAAAACTTCGAATGTTAACAAATATACATTTATCCGCACTACACATTGAGGATAGCCCTGTGCATATCCTTCGTTTTGATATGAAATAAATGAAATGGGGTTAGTGTGCAGAACAGGAATATAATAACGTAGTACAACAGGCAAAGTAATCCGTTCTAAAACCCGGATTTTCCTGATAAATTTTCCATGAAGTGGTTTCAGAAAACTTTTCAAAAATACTCTTAGGCTTTGAATTTGAAAAAAAAATTGTGGTACGGAAAACAAATATTTAAGGAACACTTTGATGTCAAAATCTCAATATGCCTAAATTTAGACCTGATCTTGTTTTTTTCATCATTACTCGAAATGAATGCCAGCGACATGTGCCGTTTTTTCGCTGAACGCCTTACAAATATGTGATCTACATTTTGTATTTCTTTATCAATTACCACACAATTTGGCATGCTTGCAGAACAAATCAATATAAAAGTTTTGTCAGAAGAAATTTCTTTCATTTTCAACTTAAGTTTTTGAGAAATTTGAGATTATGTGCTCAAATTTTCGAATTTATATGTGGAAAAAAAGGGGAAAATATACTATGTACTGTAGCAAAATTCTGTTCGCACAAAATTAGATAATGAACTGAAAAAAAGTACATACAAAATATCCGGGAAATCAGTTGAAAAAAATCCTGTCTATAGCAAGCAATTTCACCTACCTAAATCCAAGATGGCGGCTGTTGCTGTGGCAAACATAATTGATTTCTTTTTTTTTTTTTCTTTATTATTGCTTCCCTCTAGTTAAACCATGTCGAATTCGATGGTTATGATTAAAATCATCTGTCCCCCAACGGTTTTCCAGGACCTGCTCTCCCCACCCCCCACCCCCCACCCCCCAAGCCTCTCTTAATCTTTAATGGATCCAGAAAAGTATAGAAATAGTACTGTCGATATACAATGTCCCATTTAATGATGTCCATTAATTTGTACATCGATGCCATAAGAAAACACTTTGTCCATATACTGATCTCAAACCGCGCGCCATGAGAAGTGAATATCTGAAAAGCTGCCTTAAGAAACCGTTTGCTTGTTCTAAAACCGCGCATATTTTAAATGCGTTGCATGAGAAAAGTATCATAAAATTCTTATAGTTATGTGTTGCGACCTGTCCCGGATTATTTCATGTATAGAATACTTTTATTTTTGATAGCAGTAACAAAAACAAACAAACAAACAAACAAACAAACAAAAAATTAAAAAATCCATACCCCCCCTCCACCCCCAACCCCCCTCCCCCCCCCCCTAACACACACACAAAACAAAAATTAACGAAAAGCAAAACAAAACAAAACAAAAGAAAAATGGATGGAAAAAAGTGATATCGCTATGCTGACATAAAATTCACGTCAATGTTAACTCCAGGGACTTCTTCTTCAGGAAAATCTGATATTTTCAATGTAATTAACTTTGCCATGCAACCTACTTCACCCTCCGTGAAAACAATTAGTCCTCGAGCGTCAACGAGTCAAACTGCTACAAGATTCTCCATCATAATTTATGCCTTTCAACGACTTTATATGAAACAAATGTCAAAGCAGAAAATAGCAGGGAATGGTAGTCAAACAAACTGCCATCATATTGTTACAAATATAAGAACACCCGAGATCGCTGGAAATCCTTGATTGCTGTCTCTTGCATGGAAACTCAATGAAAGTTGTCACGAGAATGATGATGATGTTGATGATGATGGTGATATTGATGATACTGCTCTGACGAAGAGCTAATTAAGCTTGAAAATCTGGAGAATTTGATCAACATTGAGTTATTTATATTGTTTTTTGCCTTTTTTTTTTTTTAGTGTATTTGAGTATACTAGTAGTTACCGGTTAGACAGTCGTCTCAGTCTTAAGACATTTTTACAAATAAAATATAATTATATTGATGATATTTATGATGATGATTTGGCAATTACTATTAACATTTAATATCAAGTTGTTTATATATGTGACTCATCACGACGGTTCGGTCCACAAGGTACACCGGGCGGTTTCGAGCAAAGGGGGCAGAAAGGTCAAGGGAAGGGGGGGGGGGGGGGTGTCAAATGGTTGAATTTTGGATTTTTGCACCAACCTATTCTTTAACCATCACTGCACCATGTAAACTTATCTAAACATGGAATTAAACTCGAAAACTATGTAAAAGTCACTTTTAAAAATAAAGGTGTCCTTTGCTAAGGAGATATAACGCAAAACTTTGAACGCGAATTTCTCAAAATTTTGATTTCTTTCGACAGCCGTGTGCAATAGCTTCAGATGCTCATAACTCCGTCAAATATCGTCATTGAGCAATGAAACTGGTGTCAAAGGATAGCTGAGAGATCACTCTTTCACACTGTATCAATAACTCAATTTGCCAATAATGTACCTTGTGGACCGAACAGTCAAGATGCATCACATATGTTTTTTGCTGTTTTTGAATTGTTAAGCTAGTTGCCGGCGAGACAGTCGTATTATAATTTATAAGACGATGACGATGGTGGTGGCGGTGGTCGTCATGGTGTTAATAGTGGCGGCGATGAGACTGTTTTTATTTGGAAAAGACAAAATCTGAAAATCAATCACCTCCTCCCAAATTGTATATTGTTAAGTAGACTCAGCCTGCGGGCAAAAATAAAAGTCCCCGACTTGTCTTGCAATAGCATTGAACAACAAGAATCCTCACCTCTCCTTGGAGAAATGTTAAAGATGGTTTAAGAAATGCTGAGCGCTGTGCTTTTGCCAAACTCAAACATTGTTTGCTTCTCTTATAACAAACTGCTGTAAGAGAAGCAAACAATGACGGCTGTCTTCTATTATTAGAGAGATCCGTCCATGAGACTAAGATATTGGAAATGTTAGCTAGTCCCACCATTTACAAGCCTCTCTCGCAAGATATATATTATCTGAACATTTTAAGATGATCTCCCAACAAATTGTTAAAGTCAATGAATTTGGAGTAATTTCAGGCCAATCAAAAGACAATTTTCGAATGAATAAAAAACAAAAATTGCTGATCTCTATGGTTTAGCCAAATTCATAAGTGTAGGACATCTAAACAAACTCATACTCTCTTTTTTGAAGACATAGGTTTCCTCTATTCCAGCTCTCACAACAAGAGCTCGTATTTTCTTAACTATTTTATAAACCTCGTTTTTCCTCTATTTTTGGGAACAAACTTATTGTAAGGACAGTATACACCTCATGTCCAATATTATAAATAACTTAATAACTCATCAACTCTACTTTGCTTCTCCACAGTAATTGCTGTAGACGTAGTCGACATGCAAAATTAAATACCACATTCTTAAATAACAGAGGCATGCGGGCAAGTTTTGGCATGTGTACTGTGGCCAAGGAGTAAGGCATCTGCCTCTCAATTAACGTGAAGCGGATTGAAATCCTATCTGAGAATGTGAACGATCGGAACCTCTTGATGGTTACAGGTGACTTTATGGCATTCACACTACAACAGAATAATTATTGGTTAGATTATCTATACCAGGCAATTAGAAATCACCAACTGTCCAGGTCTCATATATCGATAGCTTGGTTCTCCATCAGGAAAGACAATCATCAAAGATTATATAGTGCGAACGTTGCAGAAAAGTACTTTAAGACATTATTTCTTATGTTAATGAAACATAAACCGGAGTACATTAAAACAGACTACATTGTAAACGAATTGTATAATGTGTTTGCCAAATATCCTAAAAGCGACACGCCTGAAGCTGAGTGAACTCCTGAGAGAGTCAGGGAAAAGAGAGGCATGGGGAAAGTTGGTTTCCAGGTCATCTGTGACTTCCAAACTTAGGTAATAGTTGAGTTGTTGATGCAACTGTTCACATCTCAATTATTTCATTGCTCTTTTGCTTGTTTTTTTTTATTAACTAACACCACAGAGTAAACGATGGTGTAGGTTATGAATAAGCTAAAGTTTTAATTCATGTTCAACATTTTTATTCTTCGGGTCTGTTTTGTTTTGTTGTCTGAAATATTCATTCGCTATGTATTGATTATTATTACATCATGAATATCCACAAGAACAACATTAAATAAGACGAAATAAAAAACTAAAATCATATGGTTCTGTTAGTTCTTTTTTTTTTTTCAGTACGCATCTTTGAATTTAACATTGGTGGCCTATAATAATCTTGAGTTTTCTTCAATCACAATTTTTCTCAGTGTACACTGACAATGTGTATAATATAAATATGGAAAAATATATCGAAAACTGTGAAAATAATATCTGTCTCTCCCCCCTCCCCCACCCCCAAAAGAAAAAATTAGTTGCTTGAAAGACAATGCCAGTAGCGCTGTCACCAATGATATTTAAGTGTTTAAGAAAAATAGTCCTTAAAAATTATAATTTACCCCACGTCAGGTCTGAGTAGATCCCTACCAATTTGCATATAAAGATGAACGGAATGTTGAAAATGCCATGCTTGTATTTTTAGACAACATTTTGAAACATCAACTCTATGTTGATATTTCACCGGCTTTCAACACGATCCAGCCACATCTCATAGTTGATAAGTTGATGTCATTAAATGTGGACAAACTCAGTGTTTTGTGGAGTTAGAATTTTTAACTGATCGGCAGCAGTATGTAAAACTTCAGAATGCAGTATCAGATATCATAATTACCAACATTGGAGCACCCAGGGCTGCCTTCTCTCCCCTGTATTATATACCATACATTATTATATATTTACCCATAATTATCAGTATCATCAAAATGATACTCTCTTGTTTCCTTTTGCTGACGATTCCACAATCCAAGGATTGATACTAGATAACGAAATAAATTATTTTGATGAAGTCAAGATGTTAATAGAGTGGTGCACATTTTCTTTAGTTAGCGTCAATAAAACAATAGAGATGATTTTTTACTTTGGGAGAGGCATAAATGCCATATCGAAAACCAGAGAGTTGAACAAACCTCAATATACGAATATCTCGCAATAAACTTATATTACAAAATAAAGTGGCACACTCACGTAGAAAAGGCGAATCAAAGAGCTTACTTTCTAAGAAAACTCAAATCTCTGGAAGTGAACCCTGAAATTCTAAAGATGTTTTATTCATCAACGATTCTGAATATCTTATCCTTTGGAATCACTTTTGCCGTGGAAGCATCACAAACACAGACACGAAAAATTTACATAAAATAATTAACAAAGCCACTAAACCCGTGAGCATCAAACTATCATTCATCGACGATAAATATACATACCTTAAAAAAGCGAAAAGTATAATCTCAGATGTGAAACCACCATTAAATCCTGAGTATGTTCGATCAAACTTAAATGCAGGAAGAGGCTTTTTTCAAAAAAAGTTAGGACAGAAAAATATCAAAATTTTTTGTATCATCATCAATCAGAATGTTACACAATTTTAAAAGAATAAATGTAAACGTAAACGATCGCACATTGTTTATGCGCATGTAAGTATATTATTATTATGTAAGATCGTTGCTATGGGAATTTGTAGGCTTACCTTGCCAGAATGAGTGTCTGTTCGATGCCATTAGAGGCATGAGCTTATTGATTATTATTCTTTTTTGCTCGAGAGTACACGATGAGGCTTTGACAGACTGTCTTCATCTAAAGTGGAATGGACTTCTTCAATGACGCGAAGCGTGACCAGGAAATAATCCACTATAGTATGGTTTTGGCTCCCCTCGTAAAGGTCTGTATGGATGCCAGTTTGCGCTTTTCTGACATTTGTTGAGCACATTATTGGTTCAGGCTAGACGGCCGGTTACGAATATAACGTGGTTTCATAAAGAATGAAATGCATTTTACCTTCTTGTATGCATGACACAAAACTTTCGAAGTCGTAGACTTTTCCAAAATGGTTCATGTCATTGTCAACTTTCAAATCACCGGCACGGCCTGCCTAAACATATCTTCGAATTTCAGCATAATTTTCTTTGACTGGATTTGACGTCTTATTTACCGCAATTATTACAAGAAGCACAGAAAAAAGTCCAATTTTTCTTTTGCCTACTAAAGTTGTTATCTGCATCTATATGTACTCATAGCACGATCATCTCTTTTTCCTCGACATTGTAGTTGGGAGTGTGGATCCCAGGGCGCCAACAAAGCGTTTTGATATATCTTTTGGAAGTGGCTGCTTTTTTTCTTACAAGATAATGCTGATGCATTTTAGTAACTATATTTCAGGCGGCAGGTACCTGTGCAAGGAAGCACATTTTCGCTTGTAATGAGAGTTGTGACTCATAAGTTTCGATATTGGCCTTCACATCAGCGTCATCATAGACCATCTTTTATACTTTTCCTGGCCTGTCTGTCAGGATCCCGGGATTTTGATTAGATGGCATTTCTCTAGACAGTTTTCTGCTTTATAACCATGTCTTTTTTTTTTTTCATGATAGAAAGTTTTGTAAATATCAACTCTTTTTCCACCCTATTTCTTCAAATATATCAAAATACGAGAGACCTCTTTCCACAGATTTTTCATTTTCGAGTTGAGATTAACGTACCAACTTCATCGAAAATATCTATTGAAACTGTCCTGCCATGTCCAATAATGGTGATTTACTTTGTCTCGAGTGGCTTTAAATTTGCCCTCGACAATTTTTCTTTGCGCCTCCCGCCATCGCCACATCCATGTGCCATCCAATGCTTTAAAACTGATCTTGTCTTGTTTTCTTTGTTTTCGGCGTTGTTTGAATTCTTTCTTTGATTTTCGTTTCTTCTGTTGATTAGTCTTGTGACCCGGCTTCTTCATCTTGGAGAGTGACTACTGGTTTTGAAGACAATGGAAGAGTTTCTTTGTTTACCCTGCATGTCCTATGAACAGTTTTGGTGCATTTGAACTTGGATTTAGACTTCTTACGAAGGGTCTGCTTGGGTCACGGGTTGGTTTTCATGAGAATTTGAGATAAAATTGTCTTTTGAAGGTTCGCTGGCTGCGTCTTTATCGCTTGTCATCCGATTTAAAGAAGGCACATTTTGTTTTCAGGCAGGCATATGTTTGAATAATATGTATTACATACAAATAATTAACCCATAAATACATTACATTTTGCAAAAGGTTTGAGGACTAAAAACCAGTAAATGCCGTTGATCTTATGGCACTAGTGATATACTCCTGGACAAAGCAATGATGTATTCCCAGCAAAAACAGAGTAAGAGAGCATATACTGTATTTTTGATAATAACAGATTCATTTACTGTATTTTTTACTGATAAAACGTAGGAAAACCAAGAAATAGTAATAAAGACACAACCTTGGCAATTTCATAGACCGAGAACGTAACCTAGATAGAAAGATGCGTTGCGATTTGGTGCTTAAATTGATTCAAAAAAGTCCTTTTGACGAAAACCTGCATTATACTGTATTTTTAAAAAATGACGTCAGAGCCGATGATGTAAATGGCATACAATTCGTTGTCATCT
Organism: Peronia peronii; assembly: GCA_039654565.1. Classification (NCBI taxonomy): domain Eukaryota; kingdom Metazoa; phylum Mollusca; class Gastropoda; order Systellommatophora; family Onchidiidae; genus Peronia; species Peronia peronii. Next base: position 9,596 of record JBCEWB010119518.1, read on the forward strand.
TGATTTCAATTTAATTTGTTTTTATTTCGAAGAAAAATTTAACAAAATTGACACAAGAAGGCGAATCAGTGATATAGGTTTTTATTGCGTGAGATTTCACTTCATTTATGTCCGAATCCAAAAACGTGCGTGTATGTGTGTGTGTGTGTTTATTGGGTGATCACGACAGTCAAAAGGACGGGCATGCAAGGAGAAGATCTGGGTGTGCATATGTGATTAAGAACGTGTGTGTGCGTGTGTGTGTTTATTGGGTAATCTGGAAAGCCAAAAAAGAGGGAAAGAGAAGAGACGGGTAAGAAGAAGATTTGGGTGGGTGTGCAAATGTGACTTAGAGTGCGTGTGTATGTGTGTGTGTGTGTATGTGTGGGTGTGTGTTTTATCATTATGTGGGATGGACAAAAAGACGAAGCCACACGGTTATTTACAACGGAACTTCATTTCTGAGGCACTTAACCTTTCGTCCCACGAGCGGGTCAGCTCATACCAGTTAAAACCATCTGAGACTGATGGATCGCCGTTCAGATTGGCCATGGCGCACATGTTATGCCACCATCCTCCGCCACGGGTTGTCGCACAGTTAATGGAACTGGAAACAGAGGCAGGGAGAGATCATCACTAAGATAGCACAACAGTGACATCTGTGTGTGAATAGCTGATTGGATGGCTTTGTGAGCCCAGTGTCTGTTTGTGTATGTATATATGCATGTTTAAACTATGCACATATTTATTATTACCATATTGTGTATGTGTATCATTTGGTATATGAATGTAAGGATATACCTAGGTATGTACGTACATGTATGTTAGGTCTGTGCATGATCGGAAATATTCGTAACCGACGGTTAATCGATCAATCGACTCCATGACCGACATGACCCGAGTATATTATAAGCTAAATATGTTTTTCCACGTCACTTAGATTTTTTGTTTTTAAAAAAGTGTGTAATATATATATAGTATTTAACAAATCTGTCTTTCAGAGCGATTGGGCGTTGAATTCTAGTGCCATTTTCTATCAAATATTACCTTATAACGCTCATAAACTAAAATTTTAATAAATCACAAACACTGGTGATCACTTTACAAGTTAACATTTTGTAATAACATTATGTTGTACTGTCCGTCAAACGTTGACACTGGGGTGGCGTGGAGACAAAAGAAATGTACCCGGTACATCTGGCGCGGCAAAGTCTACCTCTCTAACTTTGCCCTAAAAGCGTCAATAGAAACAGCTAGAATGGAATATTCCCACAGTGCTATTGATCTGTGGTCAAGAAATGACAGTACAGACACACATTAATTTAATACACGTTTGAAACGAATATCCTGCTACTGTTTTGTAGTTCTCTAAAACTTAATTCATGTTATGTAAAGTGTATTGCGTAACGCTTCAGCGGATCAGATCTTTAGCATTTCTAGGGTTAAACGCTGAATTAGTAAAACTAGTAGGTTTAGCCGTATGAGATCAGTGGAGAGGTAGAAAGGATGGAATTTTATCTTCGGACTATCCCGACGGAGAGGTTTTACCGAGATCAAAGTTACCGATGTCGTTGGACCATGAACGTTTATTTCATGATCAGACATAACCGATGTGACCGAAACGTCTGTCCTCGTAACCGATTACTTCATTGTGATACCATGACCGATGTAACCGGTTACCATGATCGATTATGCACGGGCTTAATGTATGTATGTATGTATGTATGTATGTATGTGTGTATGTATGTATATATGTATGTATGTATGTATGTATGTATGAATGTGTGTATGTATGTGTTTATTTAACATGTATATGACGTGCACGGTGTGGATAGGACGCTGCAGGACACACAGACAGACATTTTGTACACCCAGAAATATAATTCACGACAAACGATCAGACAATAGATAGATAGATAGATAGATAGATAGATAGATAGATAGATAGATAGATAGATAGATAGATAGATAGATA
>JBCEWB010119551.1:0-11547 GCA_039654565.1 Peronia peronii
TATCTATCTATCTATCTATCTATCTATCTATCTATCTATCTATCTATCTATCTATCTATCTATCTACCTACCTGTCTATCTATCTATCTATCTATCTATATCTTTTTGTCTGTGTGTCTGTCTATCTGTCAGTTTGTTTGTCTGCCGGTATTATCTATCTATTTGTCCCTAGGTCTGTCTATCTGTACTTCCCTTTATCGAGGCTTGTTTGGCTGATTAGGTCTCTAGATTGGTCTGCCTTTTTGTTTATGTCTTTGCTGCATACCTATAACATAGTCTCCCTTTCTTTATGCACCTCTCCCCTCTGTCACCATCCCCGAGCCCGTTCCTTCTCCAGTAAACAATCTGCATAATCTGTGACTGTCTCTTTCTCCTTCTTTCTCTTTTCTTTGATCTTAAGCAGTTTACCTATCGTCTCCGCCTTACTTTAGTCTAATAACCACGTCGCTGACATTTTACTAATAAGGTCTCAGACTACTGAGCTATTTGATGTAAATACAAGACCTAAAACAGACAGACTATACACACCTGTGCCATCTTTCAGTGTCAGATGCTTTGTTTGGATTCTAAAATCTAATGTTCAACATTAACACTGTACTGCTGAGTCTGGTTTTGAACCTGTATTCTGTCACCAGTCTTGCTCATTATGTATATATTCTTACACAACCTGCATACTTTTGTACGGGGCAGATGGCCTAACAACGGAAATGAAAGGTGTACAGGTGCACTATTAAGCCCACAATCACCTAATAGATTTGTTGCCACCAAGCAAACGGCTGGAAATCCCCGGTCTTTTTTTAGTACGAAGGTACAAACACTCTTAATTGTTCACTGTCATTGACATAGAAAAGCACACAAAAAATGCATGGGACCAGTGAAAATTGTTCTCGGATCTCATGATGGAGTGGTAACAAACATCAGTGGGTGTTCTATTTTTAGCAGAGGGGTACAAACTCTCCGGCTGGGATTTCCAGGTTTTTGCTTAGTCGAATATGAACTATTGGACTGGAGCATGAGACATTCATAATAATGATCCTCACAAGATGATCTTCACGCTATTTTCATTCGAATTGTGATCATATCATTTAACAAGAGTAAGTATAACCATAGCAGAAACTGTAGATAGATCATCTAGTTCAAAACCTTACATAGATCAGTTAGTTGAAATGGAGTAATATTTTAAGCGATACGAGAGATGGAGATGATGTTTACAAAAAAAAAAAAATATGCTATCCTTGTTTGTGATCACAACATTAAAACGAAAATAAAATATGGATTATATAAGTGCATTAGAAATTCGATAGTCAATTAATTAAAATGAATCAAGATTTGATGAGTTTTGAGACACCTTAGTTACTGCAGTGCATGCCTGCAACGGGAATATTCCTGTAATTCTCTGATTGCAGCTTTCGGCGAAATGTCTCAGACTGGTTAAATCAACTGATCAACAGATTGTATGGCTGTCTGGCTTTGCCAGCCAGTGATCTTCACCTAATTACTGGAGATCGACAGATCTGTGATATGGACAACAGCAGATATGGTCCACAAGTGTCGCCTGCAGTTTTCGAGCACACCCGGTACTGTTTACTGATGATGCTGTTTGCACTCTTCTTGTATGTGTGTGTGTGTGTGTATATATGTGTGTGTGTGTGTATTTTCTTTTGTGGTCGGACGTGGTAAAAATGCTGGTTGATACAGAGGTTGATATAGGAATTTCAACTTAACCAGTATCCCCCCCCCCCACCCCCTCTTTTTATTTTTTAGTCTATAGGTACTTATTTGAGAATAACTAGAGAAGCTATTCCGACTACCGTAATTTGATCAGGGGCAATTACTCAGATTCTATTGCAATTAAGATAAAATCTGTTGCCGCTGAGTGCGCAACCTTGTTGTTGTTGTTGTTCTTTTCAAACTCGGGGGCGATGATAGAGAGAGAAGAGTTGGGGGCTGGTTGATACCAAAGTCCTATTTGACAATAACTAACTGTATTACCTGCTGAGATGAATTGAGACGCGACACAATGAAATCAGGCGCTCGTCAAACAGGCGATCAGAGAAATCATATGTTTTTCAATAGTGAATGAATTTTTAACGCAATTTTTTTCTCATCACAGAACCCTTCTGTATCAATTTAAAATGCATTTCAGAGTAAATTTGGTGAGATAAATTGAGTAAAAACCGAAAAATTGTTATTTAGTGACATGGCCCAACAAGGATTAATAAGAATTTCCAAAAACGATCCGCCATTTTCTCAGTAAATTCAGCTGCTGCAACAGTTCAGCCTCATCGTCTTTAATTGCCAATAGTTTGACTTCTACTTAAGGTAGAACAAAATTTTTTGCACACACAGAAAGGGAAATGAATTATCTTTACAATGATACCAATAACTCCATATGCTCAAAATTTGACAAGTGCCTGATTTCATCGTGTCGCATCTCAGTTTTTCGTCCGAGCTCTGTCCTTATGAAGACAGACATTGATGTTCGTGGATTTCTAAAAAAATGTCATGAAAAATAAGATACAATTTCTCTCTTCCCTGTGAACTCAAGTTGAAGAGGACAGAATTATGTAATCCGAAATATTGTCTGCTTCTAATTCTGCGCTAATATGGAAGTAAATAAATTTTAATATGAGGGATCGGTAGCCATGTTGGTAAGAAAATAACCGCCAGAAAGTTTGTAGATTTTTTCGTCAAAAAAAGTCAAACCTTTCATACTGAAAGACTTGAGACAGAAGGACATTGTCGATATTGTTAATTTCAAACAAGTTTACACCAAGAGAACTACAAATGTGTCAGTCTGTGCCGTGTTATTCAAATGTCTCTTGCAAAGAACGAGAGCCAGGAGAATCGTTGCGAGCTAACCCTTTACGGAGTGACTATTGCGGTCATGAATGTGGAAAGACATGCGTCTACAGACAGAAGGTCAGTCGGCCTAATGCGCATGTGTGGAAACGGCAGTCATCTGTGTTTACATGGGAAACCGGGTCGAACATGACATTTTTTGTTTTTTTCTGCAAAGATCTAGATTTAGATCGATCTAAATAAGTTATTATTAATCCTAACCCTAACCCTAATCCTACAGTGCGTGCGTTATGGCGTCATACGCATGCACAATAGCCCGGCTGACCTTCTGTCTGTAGATGCAAATTGTGGAAAGTTTATTTGGGTTTGGGCCATGTGAACATTTTCTGCCAGATTCATCTAGGTATTAAAAAAGATGTGTGGTGAACACTGTTCACAAGTCAACAGAGTTACTTGCCTGTGTATCAATCAAATTATGAGATCAGTTTATAGACTCAAGAGACTTTTGGTCTATTGTGTACACATGGCCGCAATAGCCCCTACTAAATCTTTATCACCATCAAAATATTAAAGAAGTAACAGGCATTGATTTAACGGAACTTTCGATAGGCTCGGGAAAAACAACATTGTATCGGGCACTAAAGCTCGTTTACTTCATCAAACTTCCTCGCTATGTCAAGGAGCTTATACTATTTATACTGGAGTGCGGACTCATGACGCCGCCTTAACCAAACACAATGTATCTAGCGTGCCAATACAGGCGCCATGGCCATGGAGTTAGATTTAATATTGCTATATGTGAGTTTCGTTTAGTTTTGCATGTGGTAACATAACAACAATGGCGTTAAGTGTTAACGTTAAATAGGTTTCTTGCCCTCATGGGCATGGCTCCACATTCGGCACTCGTGATGTCATCAGTCCGCTCTCCAGTGTAATAGTATAAGCTTCTTGCTGTGTCAATCACAAAAAAGCTATAATAAGGACAAAACTCGCCGGATCAGGGTTTGAAACAAAATTGTGACATGACAGAAGTAGCATTATATCGTTTATCAGAAGGCGGCCCAAATCAATGATGGTTTATTGAAAGAACACAGTGAAGATTGCAACTTTACCAGTATGAGGCTGCCTTAGGTATAAACTGGAAGTTAGTCTAGTTAAATGAAGTCCTGCAATCAACCCAAACCCAACTCTCAAGCGAAGGATGGATCTTCAGATCAAGATCTGACGCAGGAAGTTTGTTTTGCTAAATGACATGCCGAGATCGGTCATACTATGTAGTCAGAAGATCTTTATGATTAAAAAAATGATCAAGTTATGGAAAAGAGAACTTTGGTCGCTCTTAATGAGCTTTTGCAATCAGTAATATTCTCCAGAAAAAAAAGTGCATCTTCCAATAAAGATATGATGCTGCTCTGCCTGTATTTTTTTTTTTTTAAGCTCTAGGAATCTTAGGTTACCAAAACGAAGTGAAAACGATAAAAGCTAAACGGTTTTTGTTTTGCCTTCTGAAAGGGAATCTTTACAGGCTTGGTCTTCATTATTATTACGTTAAGGATTCATCCCAAGGAGAGAGAGTGTCTGAAGGCTCAAATAAACGTTCTTTTAGGCTCAAATAAACGTTCTTTTTCAAGTTTCAGATCTCGGACAAACATCGACGATCCTACAGATTGTTCTTCACTGATCATCTAACAAAGAAATTAAATTGTCTGTAATCGAAGGATAAATGCACACAGGTCCATTTTATTCGTTATATTTCTTCATCGTCGAAGAACATCGCAACGTTAATGAGTTATTTGTGAGACAACAAAGGAATCTAAATTGTGGAAGAGTCTGAAAGCTGAGCGCTATCTAATGGACACGATAATGTTCACAGAGCCGTCAGTGCATTGTTTTATTCTCAACCAGATCACTCCTTTTCTGTTCAGGAAAAGATAAAGAAATTTGAAAAATAGAATATTTGAAGAGCTGACCAGGGCAAGTAGATTTAGTTACATTTCTAGTGAATACTTTTGGTCCGGATTGTATATCAAAGAGCTGTCCAGGTTTTCAATAGTTGTCGCCGTAAACAAGGAGAGAGATGGAAAGATAGTCAAACAGACAGATAGACAGACAGATAGACAAACAGAAAGTTAGACACGAGGAAAAGTGACCGAAAAGACTTAAGACGAAGTGACAGACAGATGATGAATTTATGGATAGACAGATGGATGAATGGATGGATGGATGAATGGATAGATAGATGGATGGATGGATGAACAATGGAGGGGTGGATGAATGAATGGATGGATGGATGGATGGATGGATGGATGGATGGATGGATGGATGGATGGATGGATGGATGGATGGATGATCGATCGATCGATGGATGGATTGATCGATGGATGAATTGACCAACGAACGAACATATGTGTGGGTGAATGTAATGAGAGACAAAAAGATAGAGAGAGAGAGAGAGATAAAATGTGGACAGACAATGAGACAAAAGAATAATGCTTAACTTCATAGTTTTTGAAATAAAGATCGTGATGTTGTCTCTGATCTTAAAGTTCTAACTACATGTTGCTCCTCTCAAAATTCAGGTTCAAGAAAAAAAAAAAAACGAAACAAAATACGGTAAAAATCCTGCCTGTGTCTCCTGCATAGCCCAGTTAAGTCACAGACTTCGGCGCCATTTTGAGCTCTCGCCTGGGGTCAGGATCGATGTGGAGAGGGGACTTAAACTATGCTCGAGCGGCTTTACTTTGTTGTTATTGTTGTCGTTATTTTTGTTGTTGTTTTCCTAGAAGTTATTGTTGTAACTGTCTCCTGAATGTCTGATGGCCGGCTGGTATATATACTCAAGTACAAAATAGTTCGAAGAAGTCATTGAATCTGTTTGTTTTTGTTTGTTTTTGTATTTGTTTTGTTTTGGTGAAAATTGACTTTCTGACTTGAAAGACAAAATATTCTCAATTGAAACACACTGACATACACATTTACATACGCTCGTATACGGAAAACAATCTGTGGAAGCTGTTATTTGCTTTCTCTTTCTCTCTGCCTCTCTCTCTTCCCCCTCTTTCTCTCTCTCTCTCTCTCGAAACGCTCTGTCATGCACTCACACACACACACACACACTCAGGCCGGAAAAAACAAGCGTTGTCTAGGTAATATACACATAAATCCCCACATAAAAACACTTAAACATGCTTACGCATACACATACACACATACGCACACATACGCTCCCGCGGGGGCCCGGGGTTTATAAGTAAGTTCTCTCCTCCCACCTACAGGCGGTGTAAGTCCGCCATCGGTGGGATGTCTCCCATGGAGTGCCATCCTCGACATTCCAGGGGAGACATCTCTCTTCTCTCTCTCTCTCTCTCTCTCTCTCCTTGCTCCTGTCTTCTGTCCCGCTTTCTTTCCTCTCTTCTTCTTGACGTGTAAACGTATCTTACCGTGTTTGACACAACATAGCCGTGATCGTGCTGATGTGTCGTTAAACTCCAACACAACAACACAACAACAACACACACATACATTCACTATCACCACTACCTTCAAGTCATATCTTTTCTGGGAAATTCTACCAATTCTTACAAACGCCCGAATAAAAATTGGGTAAAACAGCGATGTCTTGTCCTGTAATCAGATCAAGAAGTTAAATAAATAGAACCCTTAAGTCAAAACCTCAGAATCTGAGGTCTATTTTGTTGTTGATGTCTTATATATATAGACGAAAGCATCAATCTATCTCAAAACAATAATGGAAGCAGTCTGATTAGTCAAAGGATGGATGGATGGATGGATGGATGGATGGATGGATAAATGGATGGATGGATGGATGGATAAATGGATGGATGGATGGATGGATGGATGGATGGATAAATGGGTGGATGGATGGATGGGTGGTGGATGGATGGATGGATGGATAAATGGGTGGATGGATGGATGGGTGGTGGATGGATGGATAGATGGATGGATGGATTTCATGTGGTTCTGAGGATGGCTAGCGTTAAAACAGGTTCATAAAACTAGAATAGTCATCCAAATTGCTTAAAACTTCTGGATTTTTTTTTGTATTTTGCTAAAATGTGATTGAAGTGTCTAAATAGATCGAAAGAGATCACAACTTTCTAAAATAATGAAATTTTCTGATAGACTGGAAGTAGTTTTTCAAGCGTATATGCCGGAGAAACGTTTACTTTGAGAAAAACAGTGTGATTGAAATATCTGGATAGATCGAATATCATTATTCAACTGGGAAAACTTGAGGGTCAGAGTCTATCTATCGTGTCATAATGTCCACGAAATGTCTTGATAGATCACCAGAGTCTACAAAAACAGCTTATACAATTGGCAAAAAGTTAACTTTCCGAAAATGTGAATAACATCGTTTTATAGTTAGAAAGGTGAATCAAATATTTTACACGACTAAAACTAAATGTTACCTGGCAGAATTAATGTCACCAACATTGGTAGTGAAAATGGCGTTAACTCAGTTATGATTTCAAGTTTGTCTCCCAGTGAAAATGCAAGGTTTTTTGTTGTTTGTTCTTGTTGTTGTTGTGTTGTTGTTGTTGTTGTTGTTGTTGTTGTTGTTGTTATTGGTGGTGGTGGTGGTGGTGGTGGTAGTGGTGATGTTTGTCCCATCAACAGCCAAATGATGAATCAATTAGCAACATGGAAATTGTGCAAAACGTTGGTGTGTCAGTAGAGTCTTTTCTAGTTCGGATATGTCGACTTTCATATTAAACAGTTTCGTTAGGCAAGATTACCAAGAGCCCTGACAGCCATTTAATCTCTTGTCACTTTGTCCATAACAATCTCTGGAGGCTTCTTCAGCTTTTTTCCTCGCACTCTTTTTCTATTTCTCTCTCTCCTCTCTCTCTCTCTCTCTCTCTTTTTTTACGCATACACACACACACTACAATGCAGCCACAAATCGGAACACAAATAATGTGTTCTCTCTATCTCTACTATATCCTCGTTTCTTTTCTCTCCTCCTTTCATATGTCTCTTTCTCATTTGTCCCTCTTTGTTCACTCTCCCTCCATCATGTTAACATTCCGGTCTTTATGGTCTCTGTTTTTCTCTTCTTATTCCTTCTTTCTCCTCCTTTGCCTCTCTCTCTCTCTTTCTCTCTGTCATGGGACCTACTTATTTCCCTTGGACAAGAGTTATTTTCCTTGGCAGCCAAGAGTTGCTGCCCTTTGAGAAAATGTATATTTTATGATTATTGTGATTAATTAAGTTAATTATCAATGTAGATCCTGTCAGATGTAATGAGTTATCATAAGTCATGTCCATGTCTATATCTGTGTCCTTATATGATGTCATATGGATGTTGAATATTTAATATGATGTTTGTGGTTGTATGTACACCACTGAGTTAGAACATGTATGTATCACGATGTTCGAATCGTTTTCGTGCAATAAATCGAGTTAACTGGTACGCTATGAGTTTTCTGTATTTTCTCTATGATTGGTGAATGCTCGATGATTCACAACATATGAGGACACAATACTTTCTTTGTCTCTCTCTCTCTCTCTCTCTTTTGTTCCCTCTCTCACTTGCTTCCTCTGTGCCATATTCCTCTTGTCAGTCTATCTTTTCAGTTTCTCTTCTCTCCAAGGAGCTTATACTATTATACTGGAGAGCGGACTGATGATATCATGAGTGCCGAATGTGGAGCCATGGCCATGAGGGCAAGAAACCTATTTAACGTTAACACTTAATGCCGTTGTTGTTATGTTACTACGTGTAAATTATTTCAAAACTAACGAAACTCACGTATAGCAATATTAAATCTAACCGCATGGCCATGGCGCCTGTATTGGTACGCTAGATACATTGTGTTTTGTTAAGGTGACGTCATGAGTCCACACTCTAGTGTAAAAGTATAAACTCCTTGCTTCTCCCCATACCCCCGTCCTCCCCCTTCCACTCTTCATTTTTCTTTCTTACACACTCTTCCCATTCTTTCCGTCTCTTTCTTTCGTTCTTCCTCTGATACATTATGAACGAGTTGACCTGCATGTCTCCTGGAACACTATAAGCCCAGGGCCTCTCACAGAGAAAACGGACATAGAGATTCTCCGATGTTCATTTGGTTGTAATTAGAGTGCAATTAGATATAAAATAGGAAAAAAAAGACAAAACAAAAAATATGTTTAAAAAATGATGTTTAGATCACTGATTCAGATTGGAAATATTTCGATCATACTTCTCATCCAAAATCTGCAATTTTGTTTTATGTTTTTTTTGGTTTTTTTTACATTGCTTATTAAATTCAGAGACACGGTCTCTGGTCCAAAAATGCTCAATACAGAAAACCCAAAAATTGAAATAGAAATAAGCATACTTTTTCAAACACATTCCTGATTGAAAAAAATTAGTTTTCTGTGTATCTTAAGTTAATAATCAAATATGTGGTATATAGTTTCAAAACGATCTTTGAAAAAAAAAAAGAAAATTGTCTTGTGAGAGATCAGCGGGTTGCTTAGAGGGCTATAGAGGTGTTTTATCTGTCAACTGAAAAAAAACGCATGAACTTGACATCCACAAACTTATAATACAAGTAAGATGTTCCCTCTCTGTATCTCATTACTTCTTTCGTTCTCTCCCCTCCTTTTATCTGTCTCGTCCTCTTTGTCTCCCTTTGGACTCTCCCGCTCTCATTGTAACACTCCTGTCTGTGTCGGCTATGCTTTTCTCTCCTGATTCCTTCTTTCTCTCCGCCTCTCTCCCTCTCTTTTTCTCTGTTTCTTTTTCTGTTGTCACCCAAGGAATATGAAACTGCTAGCTGTATCAAGAGCATCCACTTCAACGAACTATCGCGTTCAAAACAGTCCAAATAAATATATTTCACAGCCAGTCAAAATGAGACGTATGTCGATTTTTCATCATATAGGGTTTTTGGTATCATGTGAGAGCTTATTTCATACCCTTTCAGACGGTGAAAAAAGTTCCGACCTAGCTTTATTCTAGCCAAAGATATTGCAGTTTATAGAGACAATGCCCCCCACCCCCAGCAATGACCGAAAACCCGAAAAAATCGAGTTTCAATGAACAGTAAAATGCATAAATCTACATGCCTACCTCACACACACACAAAAAAAAACGATTTTAACGAAGTGATATTTACAGATCGAGGGTAAAACTGAAACTGTCTTGTTCGGAAATGAATGCTCTTTCGATTTCTGCAATTAAAAAAAAATCGATTCTGACCCCCTTCCAGATTTCTCGATTCTAGCCCAGCGACTTAAGTCTCATTTTGACTGGTCGCGAGACATATTTCTCCAGCATAGCTATTCAAACATAACTTTTCCACAATAATATTCTTTCAGCCGTGTCTTTCCTTTCTGCTATTTCTGTAATCATACTTGTCTATCGTTTAGTTCATCCGGCCAATACGTCTGTCTGTCGTTCATCTTGTCCACCAATGTTTTTTTCGTTATTCTTCTCCTTTGACCGTCTGTCATTCCCTGTTTCCTATATCTTACCGTTTAGATTCTTCCCTTTCGTCCTTCTGTCTTTCAATTTGACAACGTCAAACTGCACCATTCTGATTCTCCAAAAACTTAATTTTGTTTGCTGTAATTTGATACCAAATGATAATAATAACAATAAATTATTTAAAAAATCACAAAGCAAAGGCTCGATTTTCTCCAAGCAGCTTTTTGGCAGGGAAAAAGTAACGTCAAAACAGAAAAAAGGAACACAGTTTGTCCGGATCCAATTTACAGAAGAAAAGAATGGATCTATTTCAGGGCTCTAGCAGCCACAGCAGCACTGACAGTCCCCTTCTTTCTTCAGTAATCCATTCAGGTTTTGTACATGCAAGTCATTAATATACGTTTTTCAGAGCTTGAAAGAACCCGTGGTGCAGCTAACCTTAACCCTAACCCTAACCTTAACTCTAATCCTAACTCTAACCCTAATCCTAACCCTAACTCTAACTCTAATCTTAATCCAGACTTTAACTGCTAAGAAAAAAAAAAACATAAACCTAACCTTAACCACAACTGTAGCCCTAACTTTAACCTTAACCTTTAACCTTAACCTTAACCCCAACCCTAACTCTAACCCTAACCCTAACCCGAATCCGGACCTTAACTACCAAGACAAAAAAAGGACGAAAAATAGGAAGTAGAGGCTAGAATAGACGCAACACAAAGCCCCTTTCAATTCCCCCCCCCCCCCCACCCCACCCCGCCCTCCCTTTTTCTCGGGTATACTTCAGGCACCAAACGGCCTATGACGACACTCCCTCGAAAGAAAAAAAAAACTCATCTGATGAGCATTTGCTCACTCGGGGAAGTCCAGAGCACACTTTTTTTCCCCTCTCCTTCTTCCGGAATGGCCCAACGGACAAATCCTCTCCAAATAGACCTTACCTCATAAATTTGCTGGCGGGAAGAACACTTGCCGCCAGAATCAATGCGAATGGGTAACAAAGAGTCTGCGGCTAAATCCTCTTGACGGGGAAAGAACATCATAAAATTCACAGATTAGACAAAAAAAAGTGTCTATTATTGCATGCAAAAGCTCCCGTGGATTGTCAGTTATTGTTCGTTTCTGTGTTTGTTTTGGCTCTGAATTTCTCTTTCTTTTACTCTACCATATGGTTTCTTTTTTGCTTTCTTGGGGGATAGGAGGGAGAGGGAGCGCAAGGTAGGGGTAGGGGATATCTATCTATCTATCTATCTATCTATCTATCTATCTATCTATCTATCTATCTATCTATCTATCTATCTATC
>JBCEWB010119562.1:0-11547 GCA_039654565.1 Peronia peronii
TTTCCCAGAGTTGGGACTATTTTTGCTTGCCCGTTTGGATTCTTTTCCCTTACACCCCCCCCCCGCCCCCCCCCCCCCCTTCTGAACAAGAGAGATATTATGCATCCTGTCTTGAATATATGTGTGTGCGTGTACATGTATGTCATTAAGTATATATAATATGTAACTTTGCATGTGGGTATGTGTACGTCTGGGTTTGTCTTACTGAGTCGCTTTTTGGGAAAAAATTCTCCATCACGAAGTTGCATGGCCTGTTTCCGCACTTTTTTTTTTTTTTTTGTTATTGTTATCGTTGCTGTTGGATGGTTGTCATTTCACTATTTGTTAAAACGCAGAAAGCTGCAAACACATGCTGCCTTTCTTTGCGACCGTTTGACATGCAATAAAATTAATGTATTGTCAATATATATATTTTTTTCAAATTAAACAAAAAAAAAACCCTACTATAGTATTTAAAAATTCAAAACATATATTTAAAACATGATTATTTTTCGAATGTATTAAATATTAAAAATATATAGTCGTTTGATTCAGAGGGCAACGAATACTAAAATGGTTTCAATATCAGTATCCGTCCCGGTACCCGATATTTACGTCTTTACAGCTGACAAGGATGAAATAAGAATATAATGTGACCTCAAATGTGAAACGTGTGAATCATTGTCACTCTTTCTTGACAGTAATAAATAGATAAAGAAGAAGCAGAAGAAGAAGAAGAAGAGGAAGAAGAAGAAGAAGAAGAAAACGAAGAAGGCCATTTGAATGTTTTAAGGATTTGCACATAACACTAATCACACATATTGTGCTTCGCCATTGTCAAAACATGTCAACAAAGAAGCCAGGAATGTGAGCATGCATATATCATCATCACCAAATTATATGACTAGTGTTACATGTATTTACAGTCAGATTGAGAGAAAGGAGAGATATCAGACACTTTTCCCAATAAATTAAAAATGAACGTATTTAAACTATTTTGTTCTTTTCGCCGCTAAAGATTATATTTTGAGTTGCTCAACGAAGAGACCATAAATAAGATTAAACAAGTTAAACAAAAACACTTTCTATGCCGTCATTTTGTGGTGCCCACATGTTTTGTTTCACAACTGTTTAATATGACATTTGAAGGTATTTTTTTTCTTTTGTTTTTCAAGAAGTACATTTACACACAAAAGTCACAGATTAAAATGCAGAAACAGGAACTACCAAATTTAATAATGATACGCCTTTTTAAATGATGAATTTAGCGGTATGTGGTCAAGAAAATGAAAGAATGAAGAGAGAAAAGAAAAGAAGAAGGAGAGAAGAATGCAATATAGGGCCTACATGGATAAACATAATGTGCGTGTATCGCAATGCACAATATACCCTCAAATCTGCTGGCATGTGGGTTATAACTGATCAGTCAAGCTTGAAATGAAACTTGAAATTAGCAGATGGTAAAGGAGTAAGGTGGGGCCGGGGAAAAGTCCAGGTATGGGGTGGGGTGGAAAGTTTTAGATGAAAGGAGATATGCTTACCGAGATACTGTTGACATCATACTAGAAACTTCTCTCCACAACTTGTTCTGTTTTCTTTTGCTTTCCCGGGGTGCAGCAGATGCACCAGATTGATTGGCAGATTAGACCACTTCCTGCAGAGTAGCCTACAAAAGTAGCAAGGACAGACTTCTGCACCACCACGTGGGTAAAAACAAGGGCAGACAATTCGAAAACAATGATCAGGAGGTGGGCGGGCAGAGGTACTCTGTATGGTTCCGAGATATGAGAAGGGGATTATTCCTTGTAGACATGTAGGCCTACAGCTAGAAGCTTATCTGCTGCTTTTTGAAGAAAAGTATCCCTAAGACACGTATATCACAAATGTTTTAAGTTTTGATATTGTTGAACCATAATTTATTAACAGGCCTTATAATAATACATTTTCATGTACATATACATTGTATGTTCACTGATTTCCTACGAATTCGTTTCGGCAATACTTTCTCTCTCTCTCTCGTGAAAGCTACGCGCTATAATAGCGCGTACTTTCACGAGAGAGAGAGAGAGAGGGAGGGGGGAGGGGAGATGGAAGCACAGTGACTTAGAGGCAAAGGGGGAGAGAAGAAAACAACGAGAAGAGAAAAGGGCAGGAAGAGCGGAAGTGGGGGCAGGCTGAGGGCGGACGTAAGGAATGGAAAGACTAAGAAATGGCGTGTGATTATGGTGCAGTCAAATGTGCCTGCATGCTTTGTTGAATGCAACGGCACTTACGAATTTACAAGTCGTATTAAGGAAGCATTGCAATGTCGAGTCGAGATCCAGTTAGTTAAAGATTGTTTTCCTTTCTTACATTAAATTATACGAAAATGCTCTATTTCCATCTTATGTAAGCCCACATTTCTTGAGGGAAAACCCATGGAACATTGTGAATGTTTACAACCACGCTACAACATCTGTGTTTATGCTAGTGACTCATGTGCACTGGGCTTACAGAACCTTCCATGTCATGTACGTTGCACAACGTCACGTAAAGTTTACTCTGGGTCATTGCGTGTTGAAATAATTCTTATTCTACATTCTCTTCTCGTTGTTCACGCCTTCATTTCCGTTATCTCTCTCTTCCTTTCTCTGTTCTCTCACTATTCCCCTTCCCAATTGCGAAAAAAAGTTCATCACTGCTGATTCCTTATTCACAACAGATTATTTTCCTCGACTTTAAATCAAATGTCTTCCTTGAAATTTAATTTTACATGAAAAATAATATCCAAATTTAAAAAAACAAAAGAGACAAATTATGAAAACAGAATTTGCGGACTAACTATACATGTATGTATATGACTGAATGAAAAACGACTGAGACATTACCTCAATCTTGCAGGGACAAGTCTTAGAGTAGACCCAGAGGATATTTCGGTGCATAGCATAGGACAGTGCGTCGGGAGGGAGATGACAACATATAAAGAGAAGATCAAATTCCAGAAAATGTGGCACAGTATAGAGAACAGTTCTTTAGAAGTGAAAGAAGGCTAAATGCATAGGGCTTGACTGAGGAATCCTGTGCAGTATGAATTCTGAATGAAGCTTTTCAAACTTGTGCTCCTTGATGGTTCAGGACCACTTATCTTGAACCTTGATCCACAGTAATTGGTTGCTAGGACCTACTCATAATACTAATAACAGTTCAAGCTTCAGTTCCCAGAATTCTAGAAGTGTGGATCAATCTCTGTTTTATTATACTTATTACTTGTCATTTATTATTACATGTACATGTACCTGTAAATTAATATTTTCACTTGAACTTAAAAGAAAAAAAAGGTTGTGAACTTTGAGTGTGGTGTGGTATTTACATATATTATTATGTAATAAATAACATACATGATGCATGTATACAAACATGCAAGCATATGCACAAACATATAAAGTTATAGACAGAGAGAGAGAAAGAGAGAGAGAGCAGAACTCATTATTATTTTTCTTTGGCAACATTTTATTGACTGCAAAATTATGTACATTTATAGACATTTCCTGTCTATCATCCACATAAACCATTAGCAGCACTGATTTTAGTGTATGCTGAGGTGCCAGGGGATCATTAGAATACATGTATTTAAATACATGTATATATAAGTCACATGGTATAGCTGGTTGTTATTATTTTCATTCTATTGTAGTACGTGTATAGATAAGACAAAAATATAAGACAAAACTTACTATTCTGATTTTCACTTTAAAGGCAAAGAACTGGAAATTCATTCATTAAACCTCCCAAATTTGTAGGGAATCATTTCAAGAGTGGAGCACATAATATATCATGTCATGTAGGCAAAAATACTGATTTAATGGACTAAAAAAATGGCACTAAGGCCATAAGCCTACATTGAATCCAGTTTCAATAAACAATGTCATATAACATAAACTTTCAAAAAAGATTACAAAAATGCTGGCAAGCAAAATCACTGTTAGGTCAAGTCCTGTGAAAGTTTTCAGGTCACTCCTACAGTTAGAGTTTGTAATACACAGCAGTCACAAGTTCTGATAGTTTATAAGCTGAATTACTGTTTTGAATGGATATACATACATGTATAGAACATAAATAACCCCCCCCCCCTTTTTTTCCCGATGCATCCTAAATAAACATATGGTTAACATTTTATGAACTTTATTTCTTTTATTAATAAAACAGTCTGATTTGTTACACAATGCCATTTTCCGGCAAAATCTCCACTCGAATTGCCTGCAAGCATCACATATTTTTTAGATTAAAAAAAAAAGTTATTAAAAACCTATTTGAACCCGTCTATAATATTAAATTTCACATTTAAAAAAAACATATTCTTTGGAACAGTCTTATTTCTTGAATCAGGTTGGATGCATTCATGTTGAGCACTAAGTAGATGACAGATGTTTTCCAAAAAAATCTCAAGTAATTATGTCCGTGATACACTTAAAAAATTAATTCTCAGAATCCCTTCTTGTAATGAGTAATTGTAAGGTGGGCTGAGCAAAGGGGACTCATGTTGCTGGGACAACTTTCAAGATATAGGGCAAAAAGGGTAAAAATGTGACCTTAGGTCAAAATTGAGTTCTTGTCACCACAGCAACCTTAAACCATTTCTATATATTATGTTAAAAGGATATAATGATCTGAGCATCTTAAATATTTTAGAACTTTTATTTTCTGATCCTATCAAGTTGCATTTTTGCCAAAAACTGTCCAGAATCAACCATTCTAATATGGTATGTTGTGGAGGCTTTAGAATATAGGGTAATAGAATCCTAGCTTGCTGCAAACTGTTGTTTTCATGTTTTTCTTGTGGCGCCGAGTGCGTATGACTGCAAAGCATTCACCCGAGTGAAAAGAGATGCAAAAGTTTGTAAACATTACCATGTTATATGGACTTCACCTTATAACATTGAGAGTTTCCCATGCTTTCCTTTTTGATATGACAAATACTTTGTTTGAATTAATAAATAAACTTCTTCTGACTTTGAATGTCTTCATTTTCTGTGGATAATATTGTTTCTACTCGTGCTATAAGACTAACTATGTGGCCAACATCCGATCAGCATCTGTTACCAAGAAAAAAAAAAAATAATAATGGCGTCCTCATTGCTGTCAAGTGACACTAACAAGCTTTCCATTCCTTTGTGGCCTTTAAACATCCGACTTACACATAGAGAAGGCCCTTATGGATACTATTCAAGACTAATTTGGCGATATATAATGGAAATCTGTCCAATTTACTATTATGGACAAAGAATCTAGCAACAATGAAGACGATTGTCTATGATGCCCTCCCCCCTTCCCCGCCTCATCCTCCCAATAGATCCAGATCTATACTGAGACCAGAATCCATACATCTTGTCTGTTTGAGGACCTTTTCATATAGTTTTAGCATAACATAGTTAATTTCCTTCATTCTAGCACCATAAGATTTGATAGATAAACTACTGATAACATTTTGATTTTTTTTTTGCTCTGCTCTGATGAGAAATGATGTTTAATGAAAGTCCAGACATTAAATGCATTTTTCTCAGTTTTTACTTTTCAGAATGACTTTCTTCAAATGAGCATAACTTCATCCCAAATTGAGATATTCGAAAAATTTTAATTGTTTTGTAATCAGAAATCGCTGCTACAACTGAAAATAGCACTCAAAACTGAAAATGTTCACCATGAGCCCCTTTTTCTCAAGGCCGCCTCACAATTCATTGGCAAATGTCACAGACATTAGAAATACTACCTACTTGATTCAGATAAGCAAAACAACAGAGAAAAAGGCACAACAGTACATACAACTGTACACTCTAATGTATTTTCTTACTAAGTTGCCTACTAAAATAGTAAAATGTCAGAGAAAAAAATGGTGATAATTGTGTTCAGCTAATCTTCCAATTTTTCTCAAAAAGCTATCAAATGTTCCATGATAACTGAAAATCATGTCTGTTCAGGAGACACAATACCACATTCCAACACAAACATGTGACTGAAACAAGCCCTAAAACAGCTCTATGTCACTTGGCAATCGGGATCATGAAGAACACCAATGAGCTAGTCTCATTGCAGGTCAGTGTGAATATTATTTGCTTATTTTTTTTAAAAATTACTTTTAAAATAATGTCATTCTTTTCATATACATTTCTGACCTTATTTACTTCTGGTGCATCTTTCAATTAATATTCTATGTGACAGAAATTTCTATAACTACCCATCTTTATATTACAGACAAGCAAACTCTACTTTCAGGCCTTATGAGAATGTGATTTTGAGTTTGCCAGCCAAATAAAATAGGTGTATCTGTATGCAAAATCAGATTAGGCATGGTACGAATGATTGATGGGCATCAACAACAAACTTGCAATTTGCTCACTAAGTGACAATACAAAACTGCAGAAAGTCATTTTATCTGCATTAAAACAAAAGGCTGATTAAAGGAAAAACTCTTGCCTTGCAAATGCATACATAACACGTTAAAAAATGGTCCTCCTTGGAAAAAAAAAAATGATGACTTTTTGTACAATGTTATCTGGAAGATTGTCTGGCAACTACAGAAAGTCAATCAGCAATCACTGACTTAAAAAAAAAAAACCTTCTTCGACTTTTCCTCAACACCATAATTGAAAAGAACAAACTTCACAGAAGTTAATTTCCGCATATTCTTTCATAAGTGGTAGCTAACGATGAACAATGAAATAATGGCAAAAAAATTACTGCTTTCCATTAAAATTAATATATGGCAAAAAAATGTCACATATAATATCACCTTTAAACAAAAACTCAGTATTGACATGTTGTAATAAAATTTGATTGAGCTGCCCCAAACCTTCCTGTTTATGTTAAAGATGGATGGAAAAGCAAAACATATCCATTCTATCTGTGGCTTCTTGCTCTACACATTGTCCTAAGACTCTCATTCTCAATGTCGCAGCTCCAGTTCTATTGTTTTCAAATTCCATTTCAAAACAGCACTGTCTTCATTTTAAAAGTTAACATATAAATCCCCGGAAACCAAAACATCTTGCTCACTATTGGTGACCTAAAACTAATTAAAATTTCTTTCAGCCGAATCCAAACCCAAGAGGCCGACCCAGGATAGTCTTACTCCCTCTATCTCAAGCTGCTCTTTCAAACGAAGCAATTAATATCAAGTTACAGCACACAAATTTTTATCAAAAAGAACACTTTCATCAATTAATCAACTAGATGAAAATAATGTCTGTCTTGTGCTGTCCATTTTGAACATGCTAATTTGTTGTGGTTTGGTCCTGGGAGTAATGAACAAGACGCAATTCCAGCATGTCATTCTTTCTCATAGTCACCTGCAAATACAATGTAAAAACCAAAATTGTGGGAGGAATTTAACAATAGCATTAACAACTAATGAAAACACAACAGAGGAAAAACAAAATTATCTGAGTTTCTACAAGGTGCATGTTGAGAAGACTGAGAAACAAAAATTTCACTAGCCTTGAATATTCAGAAAGTACAGAAATGTCACAGAGCACACATACATTTGTTTGTGTTATTCGTCTTATTTAAATTGGAGGCTCCTGATCTTTCAGAAAATCGAACTTTACTTCAGAGCTGATAAACTGAGAAGTAAACAAACAAAAAAAATTAACAAACTTTAAAACTTTGAACCTGAACTGTCAGACACAATACTGAGCATATACTTATGTTTTATATTTATATTAACAGCTTCATGGAGAATCCACATTTGACATAAAAATCTATTTGATAAAACATATACAGTGGAACCCGCGAGAAGTCAACTCGCTTAAAGTAAACTTTTGGTTAATGTTAACCTGCTCTGGCGGTCCCGTTCTCCCCCTTTATATTTCATAAGTCTTGTTTCTAATAATGTCAACACCTCCAGAGTTGATTTCACTTAAAGTCAACTCCAAATGACCCTTGCAGCTGTAAATTGTAAGGACAAAGAAAAAAAAAAGTCAGACAGAGAGATCAGAGATGCCTTATTACGACACATTATAGCCAGCCTATGGACCTACTGCTTTATGAGATGATGCTTGGCTCTCTCTCTTCACCCACACACACACCCACACAGCAGTTCCACACTCAGCTCTTCTCACCCTTCTCGTGTGCACTGGCAAGCCCACGGACACACACCCAGACCACCAACCGCCTTGATACACACACAATACTCGCAGTGGCACATAGTTCCTCTTTTTGTTTGCATGCATTGGCAAGGACACACAAAAACCTACCCACACTCGGCTCTCTTTACCCAATTTGTGGACAGACACACGCACACAAAGACAATGCAGACATGCATCATGCCCGATTTTAATCACATCTTTAGATCACGTTCATTCCTAATCCTACATTCTGTGCTCGCCATGACTAGATCTAGCCAACCTTTTATTTAACTCGGTGATCGAAATGTCTGAGTATAGCTCAATCTGGATACAAAGTTGAAACTTCTTAAAGATTTTGACTCAAGGCAAAATAGTACTATTGTTACGGTCTATATACCTTCTTTCAACCTCCTGGTGGAGGTTATCTCGACAATAGTACTATCACTAGCTTGGAGTTGGAGGGGGAAGCTCTACTTGTTTTTGTTTTTTGTTTTTCTCTTTTTTCAGAGATAAGGGCCTAAAGGCATAACCCAATAAATTTTATACAACACTTATTTTGACTCCCGTGCCTACCAGAGATTGTGTCCCCTGAAAATGGATAATGGCAACCTTGGCAACACTTTTTCTCGGTCCAGAAAGGTTGACTTAAAGCAGGTTCCACTGTATACGTAGGGATGTCAAACTGTTTTCACCAGAAGGTCAGAACATTTTGCCCCCACTCCAAATATTTTATCACGGCAGTTGGGCGCTATCCAGTTACATGAGACACTTTAAAAAGAATCTAGGCTTTTCATCTGAGGAGAAGTTTGCATTGTTTTGAGAGAAGTTTGCAAGTTTTTATAGGAACTTGGGAGTGGGATTTAAAGACTATACCCCTAGTGGAAATTCCAAGAGCTTAAGAAGATTCCATACACAGTGCCGTCATCATAATCACCGAGCATAACTTGAGGAACAGTTGCCCTCTTACATTAGTCTTTCTATGACCATAGGTGTGCTCTTTGTTGTTGTTGGTAATCTGATATGTTGATTTTCCATCGACAACTCTCACACAACCACTTGACTCCATGTTGTCAGGTGTGAGGAATTAAACGCTACAAACTTTGATCTCGATCTTCAAAAGTTGCCGAACAACAGTTCGGCTCTCGTCCGGAGCATGCGCAAAATTTTATCGTACTTCCAGTTTCACTGTTATCGTGCAGGACTTGAATCACATTAAAAAATTATTATAAAAAAGCAATTGCCTTGTGGACTCAGCAGAAGTCGGCGGTTGATTGGCCAAAAGTAGAAAAGTTGTCAACAACAATGAAAGTCAGAATTTCAACTAAAGTCTGAAGTTTGACATCCCTGCACATGAGTTGGAATATTTCAATTTTTAAAGCTGAAACTAAAAAAATAAAAAAACAAAAAAATAAGACAAAGAGAAACTCACCCTCGTCTCATCCTCTCCATCCAATATGTAATCTCCTAAGTTCTGTGGATCAAGCTCAAATCTACCAGTTCTCTTCTCTGTCACTGGGAATGGACATTGTTGATAACAGACAAAGAAAGCAAATCCTGCGATGTTATGGTCCTTTCACAATTATGAATGTCCAAGACAGAATTGAAAAAAAAAAAAGTACATGAAAAAGTGTACAAACAAAAGAAAGCTTAAATGCTGATTTTCATATCGATTGCTGCCCTTCTATTTGAGTGACATGAAAACTCAGAAAACTTGCCTAAATAAATTAACAACAGTAATGAACTTGTAGCATGCACTGAGCCTGGTCTATATCATGGAGGGTGATTTCCTCATGTCAATTTATCTCCCAGAACCTATTCTGCACTAAAAAAAAAAAAAAATTGCTATCCATGACATTTTAAAAAAGTACAGTTGCACACTGACCCATTTTTCTCTCCAGCTCCAAATCCATGGATTGTTTCTCAGCATCCACACCTAATACCTTTGCCTCCTGAAAAATGTAGCAAAAATAATTTGTGTATAAGACATAAGTTTGAAAAAACAAGACAAGATCCTTATGTTAATCATGTATTACAATCATAACATTTAGAACAGCAATAAGAACTCCATGGGACAGAACTGCCAAGAGGGCTGATCAAGTCATCAGTCATATGACCTCTAAAATCAGATCTATTGAGATAAACCAATAGCAATCACACTGCACAACATACATGTATCATCTCTTTTAAAAATATTTCACCCTATTGAGACATTCTCTTCTTATCCCCTCTTGGTATATAGGTGAAAATGAAAGAGATATAAGCTAAATCCTAGAAAAAAAAGGGACAACATATAAATTTGAATCAGTATTGAAACATTTAGGGTTTGTCAGTATTGAAACATTTAGGGTTTGAGGTGTCAGCTCAAATTTCTCCTTAAATTTTTAAAGTAATTTTCAAAATGACCTGACAATCAACCAACAAAAACACTCTGCTAAAACATTGAATATGAGACAGTTTGATACTTCACAATATACAAATGTAAAGATTATGATACTTTACCTTGTATTCAAAATTCTTTGAGGACACTTGGCAAAATTTAAATTGTTATTGTTGACAAAGAAAAAAAAAAAAATGACCAGGATCAAATTCTAAGAGGGCCATGAAAACAATAGATAATACTCACCTGAAAGTCTGACACAACTGGAGTATAGTCATCTCCCAACACAAGACTCTACAAGAGAAACAAAAAGGCAACAGTTCAAAATGATGTATTTAATGAAGTTAAGGACTAAACACACTGCTATCTTTCCTATATTTTTACCTTATACCATGTCTATAAATTGTGTCTATCAGCAATGATGCCTGGGATTATCTTTATCTTTAAAAGGCTAGTGCAACGTCACGGATACCCTATACTAATTGTTGTAAAATAATAAACTTCTAGTAGCCAAAAACATGTTAGCGGTGTTATTTTTGCAAAAACATCACCATTAATGTGTTTATTTTGCACAATAAGACGGCTTGCGGTTCTGCGTTTACTTTCGCCAGCTCTCTACGCCATTAACATGTGACGTCATGTATTTCCGTGCATCTCTGTACTATGAGGCTGCGCGTCTCGCGGTGGACTAGTACAGCCCTATCAATTTCAGAGTGACACAGTGCAGGCCCAGTTCAGACCACCTTACTGACTAATGTCTCCCTTTAATCCCTCCCTAACTCCACCCTTTCTTCACAAATGATATTTGCAATGAGCCAATGGTAGGAGAAAGGGTTGTGCTCATAAAGACGTCAATTTCATATTGTGGGGGTCAATTTTATCACCCCTCATCACTCAGACTATTTCCATTACAGATGTCTTCATAACCAAATATAACTGCTTGGACCAAACTACTTCACTTAGGGGTGTATTTACATTCTTGCTATAGAATCTCGGTGTAAAATGCAAGCTATAATCCTCTAACCACATGGACTTAGATTATTGTTATTAGATCAGACCGGCTGACGTTGACGGGGCAGCAGTGACTACAAA